>JAVQJD010037474.1:0-20641 GCA_036023655.1 Nannoperca australis | reverse complement strand
CTGACACGGATTAAACCATTTATTGTAAGACTGAGTGTAAAACTATTTACATGTGTGGAGGAAAAAAATCAGATGCATGACCCTAAACTGCCCTTTTAAATGGTGACCAGATCTAAAGGAAGATAAGAGAATTCCTGTCTTTAGGTCTGTGTTCCCTGTAAAAATCGTAAACTTTGATTAAGTTGAGTTATGTGATCAATTTATGTCATGTCAGGTCCTATACCTGTCGGCTTATCTGGTTGTGTCTACTTCAAAGGTCACCACATGGGGAGGAATGTGTTCATTTCTTTGCTTTCTGTGCTTAAATACAAGGCAACCAGAGGCCTCAGTGCCCTCTGTTGTCAGACAGTCTTTGCGTGTTCGACAGTTGGTCCTTTCTGCAGAAAGCTTAATAAATACAAAATATAAACAACAAAATACTTTGTTGTTTCAGAAGACTTCATTTTCCAGATTTCCACCACACGTCAAACTTTAAAGATACCGAACAATGAATGATCAATATTTTTCCACCTTTAACCCATCAGGATGTCTATGGAGCTGTGCGGTCCCAACATGAGTGAGAGTAGAGGCTCTCTGTGCCAGGTGAAGCAGTTTGCCTGCCACAGTGTCCCCCTGTGTCGCCTGCAGGCCAGTGGACACCACATGCACAACCTCCCTCAACTCGCCCACCAGCCGTGGGTCAACCACCAAACCCTGGCCGTCGCCTTCAGCCCGGCAGTGGCCGTCCGTAACAGGGTAAATGGAGCCATGGCGGCCAGCTACAGCAGCCCAGAGTGTGCGGCCTCCAGACTGGGAGAGAAGGCAGCACCGTCCCGGGGCGTCTCCACAGGGAAGGTGGTGGTGACGGGAGGAGGGGGATACTTTGGGTTCAGGCTGGGGAGAGAACTTGCCAGTCAGGGGATGTCAGTGATTCTGCTGGACATGAACAAGCCTCCCTGTGATATCCCTGATGGAGCCATCTTCTATCAGGTAGGACAATGGAGAAGGACCTGACTCTTTTGTGTCTTGGTAAATTCCCTCTGTGAAGCAGAGTGCTAGATTTGTTTGAAATCCTGCTATTAAACCAATTTCTCTATTTTTCAAATTTTCCCTGCATTTTCCCCGACATCTTGTGCAGGACACACAACACAGACAACAGGCATGATTAATCAGGGATACAGCTGTGGTTACTCTGTCTTTTTTATCTGGCATTTTGCCCAATTACACTGTCCCTTCACTACTGCTTCTTTTACAATTCACAACATGTGACATGTTAGTCCCTTTGCTACACTGTGGCAAAGAGCAGTCTGTAACAGGACTTCATATTAAAGGCTGCTCAATATGGGTTGTTAGATTTAAACCATTGCAAATAAACAAAACTCAAACTCAAACCACTGCAGACTGACAGTGACACTCGTGGGACCTCACATTTGTCAGCCCTCTTGCAGTACAAACGGTGCAACCCTGCCTGCATCAATATGTTTTACTTCTAGTTTGGGTTATAAAAATTATAAAATATACAGTGGGCCTATGTGTTTATTTCTTCTAACTTACGATACTCTGCGCAGACTTAAAAATCAACAAGCATTTCCTTGCTTCAGCCAGCATCAGTGTGTCTCTCTGGTTAATCTGCATGCTAGCTGCAAACAGACACAGGTGAGTGATCCGCCTCAGAGCGCCAGCTGCTGACTGGGTCAGAGAGGGTGGAGACACGATTCAGGTTTCAACTGCGAGCCTCATAGCACACTAACGTTAATTACCACTGTCCTTTCATGGGATAGTTATAGACTCACGCAGCCACATATGTACTCTGTCACTGAACCTGCAGCGCTGATGTGTAGAGAATGCACAGTAAATGTACTAGTGATATTAAAATATAAAAGTGGGACTTTCTGTCTTCTCTTACGGATGGAGCTAATTAAGACAAGTGTTCTCTTAAGAGTTGGAATTAATTAATTGAGGGTGATTTTTCCTCTTGTTTTCTTACAGAGTGACATCCGGGACTATTCTTCCCTCTATAAAGTGTGTGAAGGTGTCGACTGTATATTCCACACAGCGTCTTATGGCATGTCCGGACCAGAACAGGTGATTTTCCTTCATGTGTTCTTTAGCATCTTTACATTTACTCGGAAAGACACGTTGAGGAGTAGAATTGTACCATTTAAATGCTTTTTACTTACTATTAACTATGTACTTAAAGTCAATGAGTTCTCTAAGCCTCAAAATCCTGCAAATGATTGCAGCATACCTTAAATGAGACTTTCCAAGCTCATTAATTACTGTAGGAATCAGTAGTTGAAGCTAATCTGCAGAACAAATTTGATAAGTACCAGCGATTCTTGTGAAGATTAATACAATGATGTCTATTTAGTAGAGGTTTATAAATAAAGAAGAGCCAATATTGTTCTCCTCTTACATAGAGAAGAGCACTCCACCGATTTAGCATTGCATTAGCATTAGCAAAGCACTCCTATATCATCGTCGGACTCGAGATGGACAGTTTTTTATTCCACACATTCTTCTTCCTTGTCAAAACATGGCGCCTACATTACCCACAGTGCAACTCGGCCGCCAACAGGTTGGTTTGAGAGATTTTGGGTGTGTATTGCTAGTAGCAGCTAATGGAGCCTGCTAGCCCCGAGCAGAGATGAGGAGCGAGCTACAGAGGTCTGGAAAGGTCACTTGTAGTCTTCAGACCCAACCGACGCTGACTCAAGTGACATCACTTGAGGCAATTTAACAGATCTGACGCAGCTCCCTCTGAAGCCACAAAAGATTGTGTACAACATATAGTATTCCCAACACCTGTCTTTAAGTCTGACTTTTACCACTGAACGTTTTGGATTTGTTCAAAAACAAAGTGTAAATAAATACAGGGACAAACCATGTTAAAAGCCCCATTGCTCCACCATTAAAGCAAACACACCTCACTATAATTAGTCCTTGTTTTGGTTGTTGCTGGCTTGTGTGTGTGTGTGTGTGTGTGTGTGTGTTAGAGCAAGTAGTCTTGATGTATGATTAAGTGTATCTGTCAGGAGCATGGTGAGAAAAGATTAGGATTTCTGTTCGTCATCCAATAACCCAAACTGAGGTGTACACAACAGCACAGATAAGAAAAGACACGGGAGGTGAAAATAAGGTTATCTACAAAATAGCAAGAGTGTAGCTCAGGAGTGACGTTTTTTCTATCTGTCTGTCCATCTGGCAGCTGAGGAAAGAGCAGGTGGAGACAGTCAATGTCGGAGGGACCAATAATGTCATAAACGGTAAGGACACATGTAAAGATTTCCATAGCACACTTCTTACATTTTATATACAATCAATTTCTGCAATAGCGAAGTTTCATTTTATTTTTTGAAGTCAGAAAAAAAGTTTATGTTTTATCTGCACACCCCTATAACACCCTTGTAGTCTGATACCCTGTGTGATCTTTCAGTGTGTAAGGAGAGGAGCATCCCCAGGCTGGTGTACACTAGCACCATCAATGTGGTGTTTACAGGGAAGCCAATTGAGGAGGGCGATGAGGCTTCAGTGCCGTATGTGTCCCCCGACATAGTGAGTAAAAAGAAAAACGAATCAAACTGAAGTATGACTATTGTCAACTGAAACATCAGCCATAAATACCTATAAATGTCCCATCCACACATCTATCATCAAAACTTGGAATGAAGAACCCAACAAAAGACCAGAATTTGTAAATATCCCCTACATTTGGCAACAATAAGACACTTTCAACACTCGAGAGGATAATATAATGCAAGTGTGTTTCTCTCTGTTCCAGCATATCGACCACTACTCGAGAACTAAAGCGATTGCAGAGCAGATGGTCCTCTCCGCCGATGGATGCTCCCTGAAAGGTGTGAAACGTTCAGTGACAGCCCAATCGCACAAATTGCGCGAAAAGGGTGCAGTCAGGGGAGATCGCAACCCTAGCTTTTGTGGCTTCTGCTGGAAATATATCTGTGAGAAAGATAGAAAGAAGAAAGGGGAAACACTGAGGAAACGGTTGCCATGGAAACTGTCCATGTGCAATCCAATACATCATCAGTTACACCAGTTTAAATGTATATATATACTAGCTTCAGGCATATTGAGCTGATAGTTCTTCTACTTAAGTAGGAGTTTGAATGCAGGACTTTTACTTGTAACTGTGTAATGTATATGTAAGTAAATGTACTTCTTCCACCACTGAAAGAGTTTAAATATATTAGTTAGCTGCCCCGTTACAGTTACATATACATTATGATACAGAGTGGAAAAAGATAACAGCATCAGGAAGGAAACCACACAAGCCTTTCTTTGCTAAAAACACCAGTTTGCTCATATGGCCACCGTCACACATACATGCATGTGCTCAGTGAAGGTTTAACTCCTCTCCTGTGAAGGTGGAGGCCTGCTTCGGACCTGCGTCCTGCGGCCCTGTGGCATCTACGGACCAGAGGAGAGGAGGCACCTACACAGAGTGATGGTGAGAGACTAACACAACACACGATAAAGAGGCCCCTCCTCTCATGTTGGCACTGGAAGAAATATACATCTTGCAGCGTCTGAAGCCTCCCTGGCATAATGTGTTTCTGCCTGAGGAGGTTACATTATTGATTGAGCTCTCCGGGCATCCAGTTACAACCGCCTTTTCCTCCGGTCTGTCCTCTACGAGGCAGCAGTGCAGTCTGCTGAAGGGCTGGACGTAGTTGGTTATGTTCTGGGCTTACTGTCGGCCAAAAGGCCAAGACGACTGACTTTTTATTTACTGCATATTAAAGGTTGCTTTCAACTTTTTCAACACTTTATGTTTATGTTTAAATATGTTTTACCCCAAACTACAACTTGTGCATACTTGTGACTCCAAATTATTACAATAAGTTATGATATCTACAAGGCCATTAGTCTATGTTCATTAAAGTAAAGTATATAAACAGAGCCAGGTTGATTTTGGTTCATTTTTGCAAACTTTCTATGCATTCATATTTGTCTTTGTTTACGTCTCACTTCTCATTTTGTCAGTTTACAAAATTAGTCTCAAAAATTTTATTATATAATAGTTCTGGGTTGTAAAAAACATTGTTTCGCTATTTCATACCCATAAATACAGCAGAAAAATGTAAGATTTACATATAAAGGGATTTTGTTCCACCTCGTTTCCTGTGCGTTTTTCATTGAGAGACTATGTACGCCTGTAAGTCACTGAAAACATTACTAATTAGGAGTTTTAAAAATGTGACCTTTCCTCTGTTACGTTATTATTGCTTTGTGATGTGGTGCGTTCAAAGAACACTGCTGATAAGCTACGCTAACAATAAACAAACCTTGATGATGTTGTTTGGAAGCCAGTGTCACAATGTTTACCTCTGTGTAGTCATTTTTTCCCACATTTTAGCTTGTTTTCCCTGTTTTTCCAGTCTAAGTTCCATCTAACATCTCCTGTCATTCCCCTACCTGCCCTGTAGTTTCCCTCAGTGTGCTCTCACTAATCCCAGTAACCTGCTCCCCTCATTAGCTCCCCTGCATACACGGCGACCCTCTTTCCCCAGTGTCTTGCCAAGTCAAATCCGCCTGCCTGCTCCTTGCCTGTCTCGTTTGCTCTTGCTTGGAAGTCTTATCTAGTAAATGATTAATTGCTTTCAACTGCTCCACGTTTGCAGCAAGCTCTCAGTCTTGGATGTCTGAGGATTTCAATTTAACTTTGACAAAAGATGTGGGCAATGTTAGAAAAACACACCCAACACAAATGAGTAAAAGGATGTGATGGAACACTAACCAGTGAAACCCCCCCCCCCCAGAACAAACAGCAAAAGATCATCAAACTGTGTACTTATTGTCCCACTCTGTCTGTCTCTCTCAGGTGAACGTGGAGCGCCGGTTGTTCAGCTTCAGGTTTGGTGACCCCCGGGCCAGGATGAACTGGGTGCACGTGGATAACCTGGTGCTGGCGCACACGCTGGCGGCTGAGGCTCTCGCGCTGCAGAGGAGCTGCGTCGCTGTGAGTCACGACCGACAGGCAACACCTGTGGATTCATGTGATCAGACTTACACATGGAATAAAGATTATTTTTAAACTTTACATTTTTAGTGTCAGTAACCAGTTTATGACTTGGATATTTGACTGAAGATGATTAGTCCCTCTAGTTCTGCTGTAGCATTCTTTAGTCTACCTTTCTATTCTGCACATCACAAACTAAGATGAAAAGTAGGATACAGTTGTCAACTGTGTGTATGTTAGTGCTTATCACTAGCTGCTATTTAATAAAATATAATTTACAGTGCCCCCATACTTTTCTGTTCTTTTGCAGAGTGGACAGGCCTATTTCATTAATGATGGAGTTTCAGTCAATCTGTTTGAGTGGTTGACACCATTGGTAAGTTAAATTATAAGACTGCTGATATTCTATGTTTTTCATATTGTCAACAAATCCCATGAAATCCACCAATCTACCAACAATACCCCTCCCTGCTGCCATAAATGCTCACACGCAGCAAATATGTATTATTCTGCAGTTGAAATTGCTAAAAATGGCTAAACTATATATTTGGGCCTGTTTTAAAAAAATGTAATGGGCATGGTCTTTTCATGGGATTTATTGATAATAAGAAAAATATAGGATACATTTTGGCTGTTCCTTTAAAATTTTAAGGATATTTACAGTTGTATTGAAATGCATTTTGTTAAAACTTGTTTCATGTTGCCATCGCAGTTTGAAAAGTTAGGCTACAGCAGAACGCTGATAAACCTGCCTGTTTCACTCGTCTATTCCGCAGGTAACTCACCTCTCTTGATTTGTACATCTTTTGAATCTATCTTGAATCATATTTGTTAAAAAATGTGGTGAGTAGTAACTAACACTAACTCTATTTCTTCTGTTTCCAGCCATACTGGTGGAATATTTGCACGTAGTTCTGAGACCTGTGATAGAAGTGCCTCTCCTCTTTACCAGAAGTGAGGTAATTGTGCTACTTTCTGCCTCGTCTGTCTCTTTTAAAACATAAATTTTTTTCCTCTAAGACTTCAAATGGATTCTGGAGAACCAACCCTTTCTGCATTTGGGCATGTTTTTTTAAACGTCAATGTGATACTAAGAAATAGTCTAAGAGCAAAAACATGAAGATTTTATAACTCAAAATCCCCAGAAAGCTCCTTCTATCTGAATGGAGATGTATTTTGGATCATGGTGACATGTCTATAGTGTCGAAAATTACAACACAATGGAACTGTGTGTGCACGTATGCATGCATAATGTACCTACCTGTTCTTGTTTAAGTCTCTCCCAAAGTGAAGACAGACTTCATTAGGGCATTCATTTTCCCATCAGCCCCCCTTGCTCTCCCCCTCCCTCATCTGATACTCTCTTGTAATTGAATTATGGAAAACCAAAGGGACCCTTTAATGAATTAAAAAACATGTCAAATAACGACATTCCCAAAGTTCACTGGAAATATTTAAATACTATCTGCTGGTCTGTGGCACTGTTAAAAAAACACAAGAATTGTTATGTGTCAGGATGAGGGCAGTTTGCAGTAATCCTTCTCGGGGAGGCCTTTACGATGCATCTTAAGGAGCCACCGTCACGGCCTGTGAGGTCCTCATGAATGTGTGATGAGGCAGAAACCAAAGCTGAGCCCGTGGGCCTGCACCTGGAGCTCATTTTGTCAGACAGCTGCTGGCCGGGGGATCGATGATTGTCCTGTGAATAAAACATAAACTGTAGTGGGTCAGAACAGGAAGTTCAAGATGAGGTTTGCAGGAAGTGACCTCAGTACAGTGGCTGTTGCTATGGTGAACACAGTCGGGCAGCCTCTTGGCTGGGCTCGGATGATCCTGCCAACTCTCAGGTTAAGCGTGACGTGCAGGGGAGTTTTCCTCTCGCATGTCTACAAACACGTGGATGAAGGTGCGGTTTTAAACATCTTGTAGTGTTCCCCAAACTTAAAGGATTAGTCTGGTGATTTTCTATATTTTCTTATTATCCATAAATCCCAGGAAAATACCGAAATCTACAATTGATTGACCCTCCTAACAAGTATTTCCTGTGTGGCCAAATCCTGATATATCTTATTCCTCTGCACCATGGAGCTCCATTGTTGTCTAACACTCAGTTTGCCACAATGTTGCACTGATAAACATGGGCTCAGTAATTTATTTTGATTCGATCACTCACACCATCCCACTGCAGCACCAAATGTGTATTAATCCGCAGCTGAAAATAGTGCCCCAACAAATGCACCATTTACTCTCGTTTGATTAGCTTTGCTGAAACCTACAGTGCCCAGCTATTTTAATTAATTTATGAATTTGAAATATGAAATATTATTTATTATGTGTTCAGTAAGAATGAAAGGGCTTGACTCTGAGTACCACAGACAAGGCAGAGAAGAATGAAAACACATTGTTGGTTAGGTTCTTTTCAAGGATGTGTTTACTATGCTAAAAATATAGAATAATGCCACCTTCATTCCCACAGACGTAGAATCTTTAATGCAGAAGTTTTACTTGTAATGGAGAATTTTTACATTCATGTACTAGTACTTTACTTAAATACTTCTTCCACCACTGCTAGTCAGCTAATTTTAATCTGCCCCCGGCCAGATATTAAAAAGGCACCCTACATCAAACTAAATTGTTTTGTCTATGTCCTGAATTCATGAAAGTGATGCCTGTGGCAGTAAATGTTTGTTAATGCAGATTCATCTCAAGTGAGGGAAAATTGAAGGTAGTAGAAGGGTATGGCTACCAGAGGGAGATATACTGCATATAGTCAGGTTGTGTGTCATCAGTGATGATATACTGGTAGAAAAATATACAACAACTTGACATAAGTCATGCTGTGGAGCTCTGAAGAGCTTTTGTAAAGGTCATCTGCTAATTGAAGCAGTTTAAGACATAAGAGGAGAAGAACTGGCTCATGTGGGAGGATAAAAAGCTGGAAAAGAGCTTTAAAGAACTCTTCTTGTCCCGCTGGTGTCTGAACTCTTCTATCACTAAGTGTTGATGCAGAAACCTTATCCCTGAGAGGTAAGAAGAAGCAGTAACCAGAGGCATCCATCCGTCACAGGCTATCAGAATGTAAAACCAAGTTTGCCAAATTGAGGTTAATCTGAACCATTAGCTTGGCAGTGTGACCTTTATCTTGGTCTGCACTTTAAAGGGCAGAGGGAGCTTCTAGAGATGATCTCTGTCTATGAACTACATTTAACACAAATGCCCTATCTTTCACCGTAAGGTGAGGAACATAGCTGTGAGCCACACCTTCAAGATCGACAAGGCCCGTCGAGAGTTGGGTTACTGTCCGAAGCCCTACAGCCTGGTGGACTCTGTGGAGCAGTACCTGAAGTCCAGACAGCCTCGCTCCAGCTTGCCTCCTTTCAACCTCTCTTGGATCTCCCAGCTGCCCCGGAGCCTTGTCCTGCTGCTGCTGCTGGGTCTCAGCCTGGTGCTACTGATGCTATCCTACGTACTCTGTCAGAACTAGACAATTTACACTTGAAAGATACTGCATGGACAGCTGCACAATAAGCTGTTTCAAGCTTAGTTTATAATTAGACACTTTGCCTGTTAGGGAATTAACAGTTTTTCTTTAATGTTGTAAAAACAACTTGTCTTTTCTCTCACAAAGTGATGGCGTACCACGTGACTTATTAATGAAACTCACCAGACGCAATACAACATGTCCTATGAGTAAGTCTGCAGAATGTCAGGTTATGTAACTTTTGTGCTTAATTTTTCAGAGACAGCAATTTCTGTCACTTTTTTGATGACAGTATGTATGTCCCTGATCTTAAAATGCTGAAAATACAAGGCTGCTAAAAAGTAATAAAAATGAGTGTGAATGTTCTGGATCTCTATATAGTTTGAGTTACAATACATTTTATTAAAAGTTAAAAATATCTATTACTATCTATTACAAAAATTAAAGATTTGATTGGTTGTATTTAAAGCATGCTTCCAGTTTATATCATAAAGATTGTTGTTATTTACCCATCTTTAGAGGTTAATTAGTATTTAATTTGCAAATTTTGTACACTTTTAGAAATAAATGCATTAACAATGACTGTGAATGATCATTTTATATCTACAATAATCATATTAATTACCTCTTTCCTGTACTTAAATGAAAACTATTATCAGGGAATGGCATAATTTTAGTTGAAAATCCATATTTATGAAATAAATAGTTGTGAGGGTTGCTCTTCTTCACATGAAGGCTGCCACAAGATGGCGCACAAGCACTGCCAAAACATTTTTTCCCAGCCCTATGCAGTATCTGTGTATGTATCAGAATACTGAGACTTACACGTTTATAATATCTATTTATTCTCAGATAACGTACACACGTGTCTACTGGCTCACAGCGTGGTTGTAATGGGCATCCACAAAATTAAAGGATTCTGGCAGCGGTGGGATTCGAACCCACGCCATCGAAATGACTGGAGCCTAAATCCAGCGCCTTAGACCACTCGGCCACGCTACCACCGAACGATGTTGTAACATTACATGATTAAATAACTGCGATAGAGTATAGAGTATGTTTTATTTAGACATTTATGGTTTAAAATCTCTGAGTTTTGAGGTTACAAACTAATGCCGGTTACGCACGTACGTAATACATATAGTGCATTAATGGATTTCGGATTAATGAGGTATGTAAATATAAGCTGAGCATGTAGTACGGTTTTATTGCTGATTTACTTTAGTAAAAGTAGCACGTTGTAAAAATATTATATTACAAGTAAAGGCCCTGCATTTAAAACGTTACTAAAGTAAGTATTAGCAAAAGTCACAAAAGTACTCATTATTCATCACGGGATTACATATTCTAGGCATTGTATTGTTTTTTACGATGCATTGATTTGTATGAAGCATTTTAATATTGTAACAGGGCAAGGAGAAACTGAATTCCACAATTGTTAGGTAATTTAACTTCTAGCAATCAATGTAGTAGAATAAAAGGTATAAATCCTCCCCTCCTTCCTTATATACGGTGGCATGGCGATAAGTGGCTGGCAGAGCTCCAGCAGCGGTCAGACGGGGGGGGGGATTGGACACGTGACATCTCTCACCGCCTCCCGGGCACATTCATAGCAGCTATTAACGGTTGATTTGTCAATTTAGTTCTTCTGCATCAGTTAATTATCTGCTGCTAACCAAGCTAGCCACTAAACTAGCTGTCCGGCTAATGTGTGGCTGGTACAACACATTTGTACTTTTAAGCTAACTGGTATTAATTCTTCTTTTACTTTTTCTCTTGTGTATGTTTATTTGATCGTTTTGTAGACTTCTTTGATGTATTGTTATGTGTGTAGTGTCATTGTTTATCTGTGCTCTGATGCAAGCTGAATGTCACCCAGTGGGACAATAAAGAGTTTGATCAAATGTCCTATGGGGACAATGTAACTATCACAGCTAACTTATACTTTTGTGGATCCAGTGTTCTTGTTACTGTACTGATTCATTTTTTTAAATAATATGTTAGGTTTAACGTTTGACACAGAACACTCCGATTGCTTTGTGAGATTTCTTTTTCTGTTTAGGCAAGCGTGGTATGCAATCCCCTTGTTTGGCGGTTTAGTGGATTTGAGGCGAGTTGGAAGCAGGGTTGGGAAATCTCAGTTATGTAAAGCTTAATTATGAAAAGAGACAAAGCCCCATTAATTATTTGCTGAACCAGAGTACACTTGGAGAGGTCTTGACGAGTCACTTGCTGTCTGTTTTGATTGGCTTGTTGGACTGGAAAACAGACTGCAAGACAGGTCGAAACATCTCTGCAGCTATGCAGCGATGCCTGCAATCCAGCTTTTAGATGCACGCACTCACGATGCTGGAGTTGGTGTTTTGCACAATGAGACGCACAGAATACTCAACAGGCTCCTGCATCAATGTTTTTACTAGTTAGTTGCTAGAAAAACACATTAGCATTCACGGAGGACACCTGTGATCATACAGCGATGCCTTCTGCAGCAGAATAAGTTTCACAGCTTCAAAGCACATTGCCAAATGCCCCTACTGTGCTGCATTTAGCACATCCACATTTTCCATTAAGCGTCTTCTTTCCCACGAGCATCACATCACATGGACGTTGAAAGCAAACTGGCAACGTCATAGTACTATTTTGAACTCAGCAGCAGTTTGTCAGGTTAGTAACTCAGGTTTGTTAAGTTCAGCCAACAACAGTTGAGGTATACAAGATCTTTACAACCATTGTGACTTAGAATAAAAGGGTTATAATGATACAGTCATTGCAGTCTTTCTGTTGTTTATACTAACCTGATAAAACACAATTCCTGCTCCACATTAAGAGTAGAAACATGTCCAAGTCAGAGGAAATGTGCAGGCAATTTGAGGCAAAGGAAGTTGTTTAAAAATCTTTTTTTTTGTGCTGTCCATTTACCTTTTTTCCCCCCAATCACCTGTGTCAGACCCAATATTTACAACCACAAAATAAGCTCCTCAGCGTACATTTAATTTAACATCCAGTCACCCTCAGCTGACCAATCTGCTCTGAATATTTTGCAACAAAGAAAATAAATTAAATTGAATCTTCTCTAAATTTCTTTCAAAAAATAAAACATTTAACTGAAAATTTGATTCAGTCATAAAGAGTGCAGAGCTGTTTTGCGTCCTACTTAGACACGCTGGTCAGAAGCTGTACACAAAACATGACAACAGAAAGCAAAGACTATTAAGGACAGTTCACAGGGTCCGCTGATATCTCTCTGGTGACCCTCGACTGGTCATTTTCAATTCCTGCCAATTAACAGAAACCAACTCACATGAAGCCGTTAAACTAATTATCATAAACTCATAATCTTAAGTCATTACATAGCTACGCCTTTCATCCTATTTCAACATTCCAACATTTCTGTTTACAATAGTCCTACATAACAGCTCCAAGTTATATCAACACGCAATTTCTCTCCCGAGCACCAAATGATGAAGAGGTCACAGCGTTAACATTATATAAACACCGAATACTGTTGGAGGTGGACATAATACTTGTTGATTTAGAGGTCAAGCAACATACTGACGTAAACTTTTTACTAACCGAGGATCTGATTGTGCCTATTTAACAAATATCTCCCCATATAATAATTCTTCACGACCTATAAGCTTTCTGTATATTTGTTGTTGAACTTTGGAATGCTTTCAAATCATACAGCTGCTTTATGTAACAACTTTTTAAACACTTTTTGACGAGGACGGAATAAAAGGAACAGTGCTGACAGGAGATAAGAGGACTGCAGCGCGTCTAAGACCCAGTGTGCTTAATGCATCTGCACCCTCTGGATGTTTTTTATAGCAAAGCAATCTCAAAGTTTCTCCTTTGTCAAAAACATTCAGGCAAACAAAGTGCAAGTCCCAGGATTGGTGAATGATACGATCATTAGGCAGAGCCCTGGGGATCACTGTCCTTGACTGGATGTCTGTTCTCGCTGAGGTTCTCCTTGGTCTTTTGGATGCAGGAGAAGATCTCGTTGAAGAGCGCCTTGTACTCGGGCGTCTGGCCGTCTTCCAGAACCGCAGACAGGTTGGACAGAGCAGCAGAGCTGGACAGGCGGCGGAGGGTCCGGCTGCTCGCGAAGGGGCTGTTGGATGTCTGCACGGCTTTATGGCTGAGCTCGTCTGCCGCCTGCTGGCACCGGCGGAGCAGCTCGTCGTATTTCACCTAGACGACACACACATCATTTTTAAAACTTTGAACTGCTGCGCGCTTCCTAGCAGTCTACCAGTTCTACCGGACGCGCCGTGAATACACCACCTGCAGCGCGCTGTACTGTGCGTCCACCTCGTTGAGCAGAGAGATGCCTCTCTGTTTTACCGCCTCTGCTCGCCTGATACACAGCTGCTCGTGACCACGCCGAATCTCGTCTGGGTTAGTCGCTCTCAGAACACTGTCGCTGTTACACCTCTGCCTGCTGTATCTTCTCTGCTCTTCCTCCTTTTCTACCCTCTCCTCCATCTCATCCGGCCCTTGGCTGGGTCTTTCTTCTGATGCAAAGAATACCGTATCAGGCAGCAGCAGCTGGTCCACTCTTCTGAAACTGGTCAGAGCGCAGTGGACACAAAGGCACAAATCTCAAGGATTTGGGGGAAATTACACCTGCCGTAGGTCTGCACACCAAGTGTTGGTCATAAAAACAGAGCCTAAATAATTTGACAATTTGAATCTGGTCTATATATAAGTCAGGCCTACCTGTTGGCACAGTCAGCGCGCCACATGAGCTGCAGCTGCTCCACTTCGGCCTCCAGCTCCTTCTGCCTGACCCGGCAGCCGGCCAGCAGGGCCAACCGCTGCTCCATGCTTCTGTTCTCCCCGAGCGTCAGCTCACTCTCCCGCTCCGCAGCCTCCCTGCGGCTCCGCTCCGCGGCTATCTGGCTCTGAAGGCTCTGGATGGAGCGCCGGAGAGCCGCGTTCTCCTCCTCCGGGTCCTGCGGTCGGTCTCGGTCATAGAAAGAGCCCCGAGGGTACCAGAGTCCGTCCACACGCAGACTGTCGTGGGCTTGATGCCTGAGCCAGGGCAGGACAATGTCAATATGTGTACTGTGATCTCAGCGTGAGATCAATAGTTTAATTGAATGTACATTTGAATGTAGCCATGGGCATAGTTTCCACCAAAGTATGTTGTCTCCCCTACTTACTTACAGTTTCCGTTTAATTTACTCACTAAAACCTCTATAAATAGTGTCCACAAATCACCTTCAGTTTTCTCCATAAGCCTTTTGGACAATACCGACTTTTTAGGGAATTCTAAGGGTCAACTAAAAAAAAGTATTTAATCACCACATATTTGTCTTCTGGGATACTTTTTTTTTAAATCTATGTTTTTATTCACCCGAAATATTATTTTAAAAAGATACTCAAACTAATACCTAAAATTCAAGGTTATTTATCATAACCTATCAGGTCTCTATTAAAGTAAAATAAAAGTTATTACAGTGTTCACGTATTTATAATGCAGCAATTTAAACAGCATTTCAAATGTTCTTCATACTCATAATTGAATGCTCATGATATGCCATTTGCTTAATCTCATTATTTGTTCCCACTACTAACACAAAACCTACACCTTTGGTTTTTTTTCTGTATACATACAAAAAGATCTGTATCATAACGCACACATTTTCTGCTAATATTACAAATCTAAATGTAGTCATCATCATCCCCATGCATTTATCTCATAAAAAGAGGGTTGTAAGAGGCGTATGTTGCCAAATTTAGTTAAAATAGTTTTGTTGACTTGTTGACAATCACTTACACCTCTGTTCCCGCCAAAGGACACCAAACAAAGTGCATGACACGCAGCGAGCTGAAGCAACAGTAGCGTGTACGTATAAGTACACTGCTGACAATGGGGGGTAGGATTAACCTCCTCCTCCTTTGGATTATGTCTAAAGGAGGAGGTCTGGTCTGGCTCTGGGTGACCTGTAGGTGTCCAGTCAGCATACAAGGGGCTGAGACAGCAGCGCGCTGGCGGAAGGAAAAGATCGAACAGGCAGGAGTTCTTGCTATTCAGATGCATTCAACTACCCTTTCAACAGAAGATGTACCGGACCATGTATTTGGTAAATCCCTGTAAATATTCCCAATATACCTCACTGTGATTTTACCTCACAGTACTGTCTGGATCTAGCACGCAATTTCCTCTGAAATCTGTAAAAACACGAGCAATGACACACACACACACACACACACACACACACACGCAATACCTGTCCTGGTGTAAGTCATACAGCTCTTTGAGACAGGACACACTCTGTGCTCCGAGGTTGCGTCGCTGCTCTGCCAGATCTCTTTTGTTTCGCTCTGCCTGGGCAGCCTTTAGCTCTTCGACCTGAGTCTGCAGGTCCTCCATGTAGGTCTGAAGCCCGTCAGTGGCCTCTGTCAGACTGAAGGGGAAGAAGACGAGAAAGAAGACGCAGATATGTGACCCGCACCGCACATCATTTAAAAAGGCGTATGGTCTGAATACACGTAGACAGACCTGTGGATCTTCTGCTGGGCGAGGCGGTTGTCCTGCACTAATTTCTGGTTGCCTTGCTCCAGATCCCTGGCGGCCATGTCTAGCTGCTCATACACTTTGGCGTGCTGGTCGTTCATCTGACGCAGCAGGTCCACCTGCTTGGTCAGGTACTGGTGAGCAAGAAAGGGGAAGTACAAAGATTTTGTTTAGTTAGTGTGTTTGAGGTTAGTTGCACAGTCCTTTAAATAAATTGTCTAGTTAAACAATTCATCTGCAATGTTCAGGTTAAAATTAGCTTGGCTGCTTTTCTGTTTTATAGAATTGCTGAAAACTGAATATTTTGTTTTTTTTGAACGGTTGGACGGACAAAATAAGACATTTGAAGATGTTAAAATTATGTTGGATATTCTTTATTTTATTTTAACTGATCGTGGAAGTAATTGTTAGTTGCAGCCTTACACGTGTCTTTATAGATTTGATTTCTTGATTCGTATTCAGGAGAGAAATACAAACAAGAGTCTGAAGTTCCTACAACATGTTAATATCAGGCACTTGTGTATCACACCTTAAAGAAATCTAAAGAGCTGCAACACCAACAAAACCTCCAGCAGAAAAGAAAGAGGAAGTGGCAAGCGATGTTTTACACATTTTTACATTTGGTTTTATATCCCAGGCCTTTACATTTTATTACCAAACAGACGCAAAGAACTACCAGTTAAGGGCCTGGAAAATTACTCTTAACACTGTGGTAGGCAAATATAACACGATTCTGTGAGTTTTATAGCATTCATTCTTACCACCTTTGCATTATCAAAAGGTATTCCAGTGGCGGACATGAGGCGGACATGAGGGTCCGAGACACGTATGGGGATTACCATATCAACCTCGATAAAGCCTAAGCCACAGGCCCTCTCACTGCTGTAAACAAATTAAGGCTCTTATCTTTCTTGGCCTGCTGAATGACCATGTCCTTGAACTCAAATATATCAGCAACGTCTGCTTATGCAAACATTACTGAGCCCTGAAATATAAGATCTAAATGAGTTTATTTATAGGATTTACATGAAAACCCACAGGTAAGCCCAAATCTATGCTCTGCTGTGTTAAGGTAGACAGACATAATGTTTGGTAATGTAGTAATGATTCAGGGAATGTATGGTAACATAAAAAATATTTTATAGGTTAAGAGCAAAAACTAAATCTTTAGATCTTGAAGAACACCCAAGTAAAAGTTGAAAGGAGGCAGATAAGCTGGTGAAAGTTTTCCTATAATTAGGTAGACGAACATACTGCAGAGAGGTCGCACCGAGCCAAAGGCTCAATAGGTCAGACTGGTCAGGATTAGCTTTTACTACATCCTTATTAAAGCTGAGAGAAAATCACAATGACACCTCCCCTCCAGTGAAAGAGCATTTTAAGATCTCTCAACATGGACGTTTGTCAACGATTCCCCTCCCACTGTAGTCTCATCCATATAAAATCACTACATTTATGCAGCAACAACACGTATGGACAGACTACATTGTGGAGAATGTATGGAATGCTGTATAAACACGTGCTTTGCGTGGTGAAATGGATAGGTCTCGCTTCTTCCTCAGAGAGGGTTTATAACTTGGATTAGTTCCTTCCTAACATTTATCACCTCTATCTCCTGCAGCTGCTCCTGGTTGGTGGAGTACATCTGCTGCAGGGCCTGCTCCAGCTCGTGGTTCCTGTCGAGGAGGGTTTTTCCCAGCTCGGCTGCCAAATGGAGATCTGTCAAAACGCAGAAAAACATGTACACACAAGACACCAGACGGTTTCAATGCCCAAACACAGGCAAAAGACGGAGCGAGGCGTGTGTAAAGGGCATAAACACACGCACCTCATTGTCTCACACTACTAGTGTCTGGCACTGGTGAATAACGGAGGAATCTGCCATGGGATTTTCTTGTGACCCTTTCTTTCCACAAAATTCTCTTAAATTCTGGATCTTGTCCAGCAACAGTGTTGACTAGCCCTCTGAAGTACAGTCAGTAATGCAATGAAACCAAACATGTTTCACGCAATAAGCTGTGTATGGCCTCTGATTTTTACTTGTGCATGGCATCCAAATAACAACCTTGAGCCCTACTCTGAAGTCCTTAGAGTGAGGGTGTTGCATAAACTGTTATCCACCGTGGAGAACGCCTCAAATCCGTTCCTAGCTCTACAAACAGCAGAGCACCTTCAGTTTTATTCAGCTCCACTGCTACAGGAAGTCTTTCCTTGATGCTGCCTTCACTCTGTACAATGAGACGCCTCTCGTGTCGGGACTGTGTGTCTTCTGCCCATAAAAACCAGAGATTCATTTCAATAATCATTTGCGGTTTTAATTCTAAAAAGGAATGAATTCAATTATTTTCTTGATTTATTTATCTTGTTTCAACCGCTGTGTAAAGTGGCCAGCATAATTTGCCAGACCCCAAGGCGATTGTTTTGTCTGTCCCACAGGCCAAAACCCAGACATATTAAATGTACTTTCAGAAATGCCCGACAGAAGCATCAAATCATCACACCTAACAAACAAGCACCTGCAAATATTTGGCATTTTTAAGCATTTATAATTTCTGTTGTTAATCTTTCCTATACTTTCCGCTGCTCTTGCCTGTATTTATCTCGTTGTTATCTCATATCCCTGGGAGTATCTACACAATGAATATTTAATGGATTCATTTGTACATTTATTATTAATTCCAGGACCTTGCCATACAGCACATATCATTATGTGCAGTATACTCCTGGGAACCATAATCATACAGTGTATATTCAATATATATTAGTGAGTTAGGTTCTAGTTATATTGTAGTAGGTGATTACATTGAAATATGAATGGCCCCATTTATTTCTTACTTTCCTGAGTTATGTGACTTGCTTTTTGTAGCTGCAATGTATCGTGGGCATTAATAAAGTACTCAATCTATATTCGTCTCTTTATCTCCAACCCTCCTTTGTTGACAGTGCATGAAAAGCAAGTATATCATAAAACACACAGGACCTGTGACAGCCCCAGGAAACACTGGCCACAGCTTTTACCCCATGATTACTGTGATTCTGTGTCACAAGAGAAGCCTACACTATAGAATACAATCTCATTTCATTTGTGAGCCCATTTATTAGGGCTTCAAGAAAACACATGCGAATAGATACATTTACTATCAATCTCGTACCAAAGCGGATGTGACAATAACTCAGCTGATGTTGATATGGAACATTATTCTAACTCTCTGTGGAGTGATAACACATCAGCCCACACAGCCAGACAGAGTTTTGGGTGCGACCACAGCAGCTCTTACCGTGTTCAAGGTCCTGCGTGTCGTACCAGGGCTCTCCATTCTTGTCAAACTCTTCCTCCAAAATCATGTCAGTTAACATTTTAACAGCCGCGGGGCGAGCGAGAACTCCACCTGACAGAAACCTGACACACAGGTGTGTGTGTGTGTGTGTGTGTGACTGCAGCTTGAAGTTGTCCGCCGTTCACCACCGTGTGTGGAGGAATGTAAACTACATCCTCCCGGTGTGTGTGTGTGTGTGTGTGTGTGTGACGTTAAATTTGTTGTCTACAGCAACGTGGCAAACCTCTAATACACGCCGACATCCAGTAGGGGGCAGACTTAGCGTTAACTACAAATGTAACTTTATAATTATTTTTAATTTTAAATGACTATTCAACTTAACTAACTTAACTTAATAACATTCACAGTCTAATATCTAATGGAAATACTTTAACAATTAAATATTTTTTTAATGTGTTTTTGTCGTAACTTCCTGCTTCCGTTGACAGCCATCTTTCTCGACGAATCACGAAGCAGCAAGTGAAACCAAAGAACTCTTCTGGCCAATCAGATGCTTGTTTGTTATTTAGAAGCCCCTCCCTGACCGGCATGCACAGAAATCGAGTTTGACAAGATTTCAGTTCAGGTGCAGGGGGGAGATTTTCTTAATGTGGTACAGCTTCAGTAAACATTTAGGATGTCTCTTTAACGGGAAGTAACGTCGTGAGATTTGGACATCGGGAAAATGAGACCGCTGGAACAAGAACAAACTCTGGACTGAACGCTTTTTTGGCGCTGGAATATTGACCAATTTCCCTATTTTTGCTAACAGCAGCACATTTTTTTGCAATGCTAAACAACAAAGGTGTAAAATAGTTGTTGCAAGCGACAACATTTGCTCGCTCCAGCTGATTAGACCGACGGGTAACCTGGTTTTTAAGTTACCTGAACTGCCATGGTCATGGAGGAGAAACCTGCCTCAGGTGTGCGCTCCGGAAGAATGAATGTAGGCCGACACCTGCTAAACTATGGGGTCAACCCTGCAGCTGTGGCTTATGCCATGACTACACTGGGATCTGCCATGATTAACAATATATTCAGCTTTTACTATGTCAAACTCTTTCTAAATAAGTACAAAATATCGGAGGGAGCATTCCACCAATCACAAGTGAGTATACTATCTTGACATGGCTGTTTTGTTTGTATGCAAATGTGTATTAATGTCTGTGAAAAAAGTAGTGTAGTCAAGATTAATGTTATTTTTTGTTTTGTTAGTTTTTTAGGGCTGCTTTCCTTTTTTTTTTTTTAAAAAGGGGGGGGGGGGGGAAGGGCTGAAATTTATGGCTATAACCTTATTTATTAACCGGTTTACTATTTTTACTATTTATGTCCAGCTTTCCAAAACCTAAAGATACTAA
>JAVQJD010037470.1:0-10906 GCA_036023655.1 Nannoperca australis | reverse complement strand
ATTGAACATATTCACCAAACTCTTTAGAGCACGCAAGGAGGTTGGTGCAGATAATGAAAGTTGCTTTAAAACCTCTCCATCAAATATAGAGAGAAAACTGTGCCTACAGAACATAAAATCTGGCCAATAATATTCAACTGCAGGGTGAAATGTTAAAGAAATACTTCAACATTTCTGGAAATGAAATTACCAGAGACGAGAGTCTAAGCCAGGCTTGTCTGGCTCAGTGGAAATAATAAAACATGGAACTCTCCCTGTTCTCCTGCTGCTGTTCTTCTTGTGGTCACTAAGGTATTTAGCGTGAGAGAAGAGGGATAGTACAGTCATACTGTCGTAGCCTCAGGACAAGGATGTGTACACTCCCTCTCTCTCATACTTTGAGGTTTTGGATCGACACTGGGGATTTCTGCATGTGTTCCTTTTAGTTGTGGTCTGTGCCGACAGAAATCCCTGCTGGAAGCAGCTGTCTTCAGCATTACCTCCTGACTGGCTCACGCTGCTTCTTCCCTCCTACAGGTCTGTGGTATTACCTCCAGGGGCAGGATCGGCCTTGCCTCACTCTAATTGGTTCCCCTAATTTCGGTTACCGCTCGGTTCACCGTGACCTGGAGGCCCAAATCGCCATAGTAACGGAGAACGAGGAACTGCAGAGCCAGCTGCAGGAGGTTGGCTCTTTTCTTCTCGTTGCCAGAATTGATGATGAATGACTGGTTAACGCTCTGCTGAACACACACCTGTGTTTGAAACTGTGCTCTCAGGAGCAGGAGACATTGTACCAGAGCTCCACCGAGGTGTCCGGCTCCACGTTCCAGCGGCCGGACCGCCACGTCAAGCTGTGGGTGAAGCTGGTCACTCCCCTCATCAAGAATTTCTTCTGAGATGCCACCAGGTGGTGACACACAGACATGAACACACTCACTACATGAAATGTACTCACTTTGTTTTTTGTTAAAGGATAATCATTTATTTAAAAAGTCCAACTGGGGAAGAAACCAGTCAGGTTTTAAAGCACCACCAATCAATCATTTTATATTAACAATTAATCAAATGAGTGTCATGTGAGAGTGATCAGCGAACTGTCCGGTTCCCCTCAGCTCTGCGATGTGTTTGAGTGTCTTTCAGCTTTTGCTGCAGCAACTTTACTTTTTCGCTCTCATAGCGTCGTTTCTAGAGAAACCCCACTGTACGTTACCTGCTCAGCACCTGCTCAGCACACAGACACACAGACACAGCCAGCAACCAGCCGGGAACACAGTGGAGCACTCCGCAGCTGAAGAACCACATATTTCCTTCAGGAGTTTGTAGAGACCAAACCAGAGCAAAAAAAAAAAGGATTGTTTCGGTGTGTAAACTGGCAACGTTTTGCTAACAAGTTCAAGCTAAATATATATATTTTATAAGGTAATATGTCATTGTTGCATTTGCAGCTTATTCTGTAATTAAGAGCATTCAGTTTGAAGAGTTATGGATTACAATCGGAGTTAAACACGTTACAGGCTGTTTAACGAGGTCACACTTTCAAATCATTCCTCATAGACTTTTCCATCTTTTAAATAATACTTGTTTACTAAACACACACACACACACACTAAACCGCTTTACAGCTATTACCCGTCATAAAAAATACAAATATATACGCATGTATTTGCACACGGAAAGATTAATATACTATTCACAACATACTGGAGCTTCAACTAAAGATTATTTGTATTCGTTTTTTGATTCATTAATGATAAAATTTATAAAATATCAGATAATGGCATTTATATCACTTGTTGTATCCGACAAACAGTCAAAAGCCCCAAAGATATTTAGTTCAGCGTCATGTCGCTTGAAAAATTACGGTTAATGGACTAAAATCTACAAACCTCTGTTATTAGAACAAATATAACATACAGCAGAAACAGTTCAAATAATACAAGTATGTGCTTAGCTGACAATAAAAGTACGTAGGTTGAAATAAAACACAACTTCCCCTTAAAGCATGTTTTACACCTCCCTGTATTTGTGCATTGTGTCTAGTTTTTACTAAGATTTTGTCTGCGAGTTCTGCTGAGTCGACAAAACACAGCCTTAAACATACTGTACAGAAGCACACACACACACACACACACACACACACACACACACACACACACACACACACACACACACACACAAACAGTAGGCTGTGGCTTCTTAGAAATGCCTGCAGTCATTGTGGCGAGTCCCACATCGCAGGTCCCCTCCTCGCCTTCCCAGCAGCCCAAATCGCCAGAGAGAGAACAGTCAGCCCGGTGTGGGTGATGATCTGACACTGTGGTCTGTTACTGGGAGTCCTGTCGGGACTTGGCGAGGTGAAGTCAGAGGCAACGCTCCACAAGTTCATTTTAAAGAGGATGTTTTTGTTACCTCAGAACTATCTAAAAAAAGAGAAACTTCCGAGTAGAGTTTTTCTTTTGTTGTTGTTAGTTTCTCAGAACAGGAAGTGTCACGTGCTGGATGCAGAATAATGCAGAATATTGTCAGCCAGATCCTTTCTGGATCCGTTTCTGTTGTATTCACTTTTGACTGTATTGTATCATTTAATGTCCAAATGGATGAACGGACAGACGGGATCTTTTACAGCTTCTCTTTTCAGTTGTTGTCTTTAAAAACGTATCGGGTCTGAACCTTACTTTTTATTTGTTTGTTCATTTAAGAGGTAAAATTCAGATAAACATTGTCAGAAAGGCAGAAGAAATGAACCGGATGTCATGTTTGTAGAAGGTCCCTGTTCCTGGTCAGGCTTTTAAATTCAAGTTAAAACAAACTAGATTTGTTACTAGACCCACACTTCATCTTATTTAATAGAGAGCAATAGAACATCAAACATAAATGAGATTTTAGACATTTTATTCCCCTTGTTATTGTCCCATATTTTAAACAGGCCTGTTTTGTTGTGTCAGCACAGTAACATTCATGGAAACACTGTGTACAAAATAACAGCTGATGGTTGTCAGTCAGGTTTGTAGAGCAGTTTGTTCACTCTCGCTCGTGTTTTGTTCCTGCTGGTATTGTTATGTGCACTTCACTGTTTATCTCCTTAGCTTTGTGGTTTGAAAAGAATAAAAGATATATATATATATATATATATATATATATATATATATACACACACACACACACACACACACACACACACACACACACCCGGTTGAGCGGCTTTTTCTGAGGGTCAGCAGGGTTCAGATACAGCAGACGTCCACGCAGCGTGAGTCCTGCCTGCCCTCTAGTGGGGAAAATATGATTTCCCATTGTGGTTTCACACATTGAACTATCCTCATGTGACCCATCAACAGTTGCATGTGTGGGCTACGACCAGGGCCCGGGTTAAAGATGGATTCAACTATCAGATCACTTCAGAGCTGCTCTTGAAGGTGCCTCCTTTTTAACTTAGGTTTAGTTCTAATGTGGTCAAATTACTTTGATTCAGAGGGAAAAAACTAAGATTAGTTTAAAAAAGTTTTGTTTAGGATAAAAAAGAATTTCAGCTTTTTTTTATCTTTGGGGGCGGGCACCACTGCCCTACTTATTATTACATTTAGGTTACAGAACTGAGCACCAAAAAAAAGTATTCAGTCTGCCTCACAATGACAAAGCTTTCTAAAAATAATACAAGCAGCGTAATTCTAATATATAATTCTAATTTAGTCTTGCTGACCGTCCATACTGTAATTTGACATGTATTTCCTGTCTGTCCATCCTGGGAGACTGATCCCTCCTTAGGTTTCCTCTATTTTTTCCTGTTAGTTTTTTGGGGGGAGTTTGTTCTGATCTGAATCTAGAGTCTGAGGACAGAGGGCATCCCATACTGCAGACTGTAAAATCCCAATGAGGCAAATTTGTTGGGCTGTATATATAAAACTGACTTGACGTATGTACTATGCATGTAGGGATGCAGGTCGGATCTTTTATTTCTTAAGATAGCACTAAGTGACGTGTATACTTTTTACTACAAAAACACATCAGAAAGTTAGATTATCAGGTACATTTGTCTATAAAGTGTTATTTTCCTTTTATATTTTCATACGTCTTTTTCTTGTCGTACAAAATGAGCAAGGTTTCAGAAGAGGTACAACTCTGTGCGCTCGGTTATTGTGCAGCAGACTGAATGGTTTTAAATTCAGATTGAGAGAAGTGTTTGAAGATGCGGTGATTTTGAAACATCTCCATCTTTCAGAAATAAAACAGACTGTTTTGTTTTATCTACAAAATACTGAACATGTTCTTTTCTGTTTGTTCATTTTGAGCAGGAGGCAGGTGGCTTCGCTTCTTCAGTCCTGGTGGTTGAAGGTGTCGGCGGAGGTCGGTCCGCTACTGCAGACGGGACAGTCTGAAGCATCAGCGGCATGCTGGGAGTCCGCAGCTTCACTTCATCAGCGTGCCAGGAAGTGACTCACGCAGGAGCAGATGTGTGTGGTGCAAATCCTCTTTTTGTATTTAAACTGTTGTTTGTTTATACGCTCGGCGTCATCACACTGTGGATTTCTGGTTTTTAGTTTACTAACAAGCCGTTTTGAAAAAACTACTTCTACTGTACGTTCACCTTTACAGCTACATGTTGCATGTATAAGACAGCAATAGAGACGTGGATGAATGTCCCTGATGTTTAATGGAGGCTGTGACAGTAAACAGACATGGTGTTAAATCCCTCGAAGAGCCTTAACTGTTAAAAAGAGCTCTTGCAGTGAGTTTATAGCAGTAATCAAAGCTAAGTGTACAGTTTCTGTGTATTATGTCTGTAAATTAAAGAATGATGTGGTGAGTTTTTAAATATTACTTTAAAATGTGACCCTTTTTTGTTCGGTTCAATGTGTGATTTTATTTTTACCCTCGTCATCATAGCAACCTACAAAGACATCATTTTGTTTTGAAGGTAAAAGCACATTACAAATGTTTAAATGTCATGTCGACAAAAAGGCAACAGGCGGCTCGAAAACAAAGCTCTAAAAACCGACTGAACCTGCAGCAAACAGCAGACGCACATAATAATCGACCGGCTGGAGAAGAGTGGAGCGTTTAGCAGCTGAGACCAAAAACCATATTCACCATATCAACTGAGAAGGTGATGGGAGCAGCTGAAGCAACTGTGGCCAGAACAACTATTATTGCAGGTTTCAGAAAAAAAAAAAAGGCAGAATCATATTTGTAGCGTTTTCTAAATACGTTAGTATGAAGAGGATAGCATCGTCTTTACATGCCTGCGTTTGAATCTCTGTAAAAAGGGTTGTAACGTATTGATAACATATATAAAGATGTTATGGTGAACTTTTTAGCCAACAGTTACTTATTTACACAACCAGCAGTTTTGAAGCAACATTATCAATAAATCTGAAGTCATGTTTATGTCACCTGATGAATCCAATAGTCGCTCTTTTTTTTTGAGCTCCTCATCCCTGAAGCTTTCGGCTCCTCATCGAAGGAACGAGTTCACATCTGACAGCAGCGCGACCACTTGACGTGATCAGGTGTAGATAAACAGGAAACTGACGTTGACAGTGCGATAAGAAAGAAGCTGTTGTAGCTGCTCGGTCACACTAATGAGCACTTTAATGTAAGATTGATTTATTTTAGTGTCAGTATTTAGTAGTTAAACTAAGATTTGGTCCAAGCAGCATAAAACCTAATCAAGTCTGACAAACGTTTTCATCACACGGTCACTCAGATTCTGAAGCTTCACACTTCTTTTGTAAATGTCAAGAATGCTTCATGCCACAAAATGTACAGAATTAAACTTTGACTAACACTAACTTTTACAATTGAAAAACAAACTGGAGTTGAATGTTGATTTGCAAACTTTTAATGAGACAAAACATAAAATAAATTACAAGAAATCTGGATAAATAAATATTTAGCTATTTACGCATTGCCTTCATTTTCATTGACAGTACTTTGAGAAAAGACCAACAGCAGTAAGAAAACAGTGTTAGAAAAAAGCTTTTTTTTTTTTATGGCAAAAGAAAGTCCGGCCGTCTCAGACGAGCTCAGGATGTTTTCCAGAAAGTTTAATCCAAGTCTGGAAAACAGAAAAAACTAACTGTTTTAGGCTCTTCTGAAATGTACGATGTGGTTCGTTCATCATTTGGTTGGAACTTCCTCCATCGTGACCTGCCGTGTCTTCTCACTTCACTACGTTTACATGCACAAAACATTCGGTTTCAGACAATATTCCTGCTAAGCTGTTCACGTCTGATCTATATTTTATATTATATCAAATATGGAATATTGTCACATTCAGAATAAGAGTGGAAAGTCAGTGTGCATGTAAACGTAGCCTCTCTCATCCGTCCTGTTTTCCCTCCAACTGACAGACTTGTTGATCCGCATCAGACCAAACGCTGCGTCTGAGGTGAGCGAGATGTGAAGTCCTAACCAGAGAGCACGGCGTGGACTCGAGTTCAAAGGGAGATGTTTGAGGATAAAATAAGAGTGAATCGTTTCACCTGTAGACGGGAAATGAAGCTTTGAACATGAGGTCAAACCTGAAGAGCGGGGGTGTCGGTACTGAAGGTGACGAAGGAAGAGCTTCTGTAAAAGCTGAATCCTCGGCAGGCAGCTGCATTTAGTTTGAAAGTTTAATCGTCAGCAGCTCTACAGCCCCTTCAGAGACGACACCTTCTTCTTCCGAGCAGCAAGCATCTCGTAGAACGGGTCTTTGCTGATGGCAGCTCTGCAGGTGGAAGATGATGTAGTTAAAAAAACAAGACTTCCAGGAACTCATGCCTATAATCTGCAGGAGGGGGTTTAAACGTGGCTCACTTGATGCTGTTCATCCATTCGTCCTTCTCCTCTGGGGTGGGGGCGGAGATTCTGTAGAAAGTGTGGTTTCCCTCCACGACGCGGCCGTCTGCCTCCGTCTTGCAGGCCTTGATCACCTGATCCTTGTGGTCTGGGATGTAGAGCTCGAAGCAGTTCTGGGAGAGAGCAGAACAGACAAGATGAGTCAGCAGGAAATGTCTGAAAAGTGTTTTTAGTCGGAGGGAACAAATTGATTTGTGACGACAGGATATTAAAAAAAAGAAGAGTTTACCGGTTTCTTGGAGTCATCGACTTCTCTAATGCTCAGGTTTTCCAGTGGAATTATTCCTCTGGGTTCTTTATCCTTATAAACAGCAGAGCGAGAAAATAAATGAGTATATGAGAAACGTACGTTCTTACTTAAGCCTACATACAGAGATCTCGCATGCTGCTGTTACAGCCAAACAGGAGGTACTTACAGTTGTGTATTCAAAGTAGTAGAGGCAGTTGTCTGTGAGAATAAACCAGCGTCTCTTCCAGGTTTTAACTCGTCCACCTGAGGAGACATCACAGGTGAGCTACGACTTCAGAGAAAAGCTCGGTTGTTGGACTTCACGTGACATCAGCGGGTTAAAGCGAGCCGACTGAGCGCACAGGCGGAAGCGGAGGTTAAAGTTCGGGTCCAGCAGTTGGAAACGTGAAACAGCTTCTTTATTTATTTTACACATCAGGCCGCAAAAGCACACAGCGGGGTGAGATTAGATGCTAAAGTGAAGTCTTTATGTTGAATCAAATCGTGATGTGAAGGTGAGCACGCAGCCAGTGGGGGGAGGGGGGGTGGGGGGGTGCAGCTCAGAAGCAAAGCACTGCATTAAAGCTGGGGAGTTTAATGGTACGTACCTCCTGGAGTCACAACACATGGAACACAGACAAGAAGAATGTCAACAGGAGAATTAGAAACATACAAGTCTGTCCTCTTCATGTTCATCGTGCTGTTACACATCCGGTCCACCAGAGGGCTCTGCAGCTCACAGTGACTCAATGGATTCATTGAAAGGGAACTATTTCATACCCAGTTTGAGCAGCCATCCTTCTCTGTCGGGGTTGAAGAAGGTGTGCGTGAGGTCGTTCCCATCATCCTCTGGGATCTTAAAGGGCTCATTCTTGATGCTGTCGTACAGGTTCTGCAGAGTTCACACGAGTTCACATACATTTAATACAGTACATTTAATAATGAAATAACTTCAGCTGACTGGCCAAGTTCTTCCTGTGTGGAGTTAAAATGTCCTCCAGAAGAGAGAGAGACAGTGTGTGTGTGTGTGTTCAGCTGTTCCTTGGACTGTTTTGTGAGTAAATTAGACTTTTCTTGTGTGTGATTTGGCACAATTCATCAAGGCAAATGAAACCGCAGTATAAGCGCCTTGTACACTTGAAGTGATGTTTGTGTTGTCTCACCCTGAGCAGCTCCTCCGGCAGGTCTCCTCCGTCGTTGATTCCTCTGTTCATCGCTGTGAACCTCTGAACGGACGGCTTGTCCTTCACGTTGGGGTTGTGTAGGCTGGTGTTCAACATGATCACAGCGAACGACAACACGTAGCAGGTATCTGAAACAGACAGCGTGTACGTACTGTTTCAGGACTTCAGTTATAGGCTACGTGACAGAAATGTGCAACGATGCGTTCAAAATGATTTCAGGAGATAAAATTGTCTGATGTGGTTTTGAATCGTGTATGTATGTTGTATATACATATTGTATATATATTTATATTTTCTGTATGTGGCCAGAATACATGCTGTGAAAAGAAATTTTTGGGAAGAAGAATTATTTTAACTTTCTGTCTTAATCAAAAAGACAAAACTTAAGAACAACTGTAAACTTGGTGTTTGTTACTGGATGTCTCTTCCTTTTTTTGTCCTCCCTCTCTTGAACACACATGCGCGTACCTGTGCTCTGAAACACTCCGGGGTTGCAGCGACAGTACCGCTGGGCGAACGCCTCCATCATGCGGTCGATCTTCTGAGCCTCCCCGGGCAGCCGGAAGCTCCACAGGAACTGCCGGAGAGCCTGGACCAGGTTCAAGTCTGAGAACTCGTGCAAATCCAGGAAGGCGTGCAGAACCTCGATGTTGAAGTCGTCTCTGCACGACACGCGCGGGCCCCACACAAAAACACACACCCACACGCACACAAACATACACACACATGCACACGCACAAACACACGGGGGAGTTAACAGAAGGAACGCAGGATCAGGAAATGCTGCGCTCACTGAGTCGGCAGCTAAAAGGTGGATGAAATGTGATGAATCCGATAACAGATTAACTGATGATCTTTTAGAACTACTAATGGACCATAAGCTCTCACACACACACACACACACACACACACACACACACACACACTAAAGCAGCATATTGATAAGGCCTGATTTGTATATTAGGATGATCCTTCTTTGAAATGGCTTCTCTGGCACTGATGAAGAATAGACCTTCACCACAGAACATGTAACAGTGTGAGAAGCGCAGCTGGAGATAATAAAAGGAATCATGGCTGAATTCCATTGAGCTGCTTCAGTTTCGGGGCCCTGGTGTTGTACATGTCGGCATCACTGACCTCTCCCCGAGGTAGTCGCCAATAGCCGTCTTATTAAGCCCCTCCCCCTTGTAGAGAAACTGGCCGATGTCATCGCTGGTGTTTTTCAGCAGGGAGCTGTCAATCAAGAAGCGGATCCCCTGAGGGAGAGAATCAGAACACAGTGAAAATACGTGACAAGGTCTGAAAAAATGTGTCCAGTGAGGTACAAACAAAGTGATCACATGTATCACCCAACACACGGCGTCACTTTCACCACAGCTTTAACATCTGGAGCTGCAAACGCCATCGATGTCTGTTCACAACTCTCGTTGCAGCTTCTCAAAGACGTCAGCGTGCACGTGGGGGAACTGGGAGTGCGTTTTGCTGTATTTCCTGAGGTTTTATAGACATTGTTTGTTCTATAGAACTGATCAAATAATCAACCGATGAATCAATAATCTAAATAATTGTTCGTCTATTTTCCCTACACTTGTCTGTTCCAGGAAGGAGGGCGGCGCCAGGTGTAGGTTGATTCTCACCTTCTTGGGGTCCATGTTGAACTTCTTTCGGCCCATAGCCATCTGTTTATTCCTCTGCATGCTTTTCCTACAACAGAGTAAACAGAACCTCAACAACAAACACAAACACAGTGTCAGTGTGTGAAATCACCACCCAACACACGGATGCTGAGACGGATTCGACTATTTGTCAGATTGTCTAACCACAAAACAAAGAAAACTGTAATTTGGCTATTCATCAAGCTAAATACCAAACATTCACTAGTTCCAGCTTCTCAGATGTGAGGATTTGCTGCTTCTCTGTTTTTTGTCTTTGTAAACTGAATATCTTTGAGTGTGGAGATTAATTCCGACCTTAGGGACACGTATCGCAGCCTTCCTCAGCTGAACAAGGTGAAGCTTTCTCTAAAAATAGCCGAGTAAATGGACCATGTGTTTAGAATGTTTGAACTGTTGGTTGGAGAAAATAATCTGAAGACTTGTGATAGTCGTCCCCGATTTTCAGACATTTTAGAGACTAAGCGATCATTAGACAAAATATTTGATACCATAGTTGAAACAATAGTTAGCTGCAGTGGGCTCTGTTCTGAGTGTCAGGCAGATCTTTCTGCTCATGCACCTCCACTAAAACAAAGGCTGAGTGGACTGAGTGGACCACCGCTGCCCACGCACAAGCACAGAAATGGTTGTTGAGAGATCCTTTACCTCTCTTCAGTCAGGCCCAGGTTTTCAATCTCATTGGTCACCTCTGCTATCTCATCCTTCAGCCTCTGAGAGCAGACAGAGAGGAGGAGAGTGGTGAAACAGAAACAACAGATGTGTGACGGTAATATTGGTGTGACATGTGACCCTTCACATAAACCTCTGGAGAGGCTCTGATCGCTCCGTCAGCACAAAGAGTTACATCTCACTGAGCGACCGTCCAGACGAGCACTTCTTACTGGAGAGATCACACACACACACACACACACACACACACACACACACACACACACACACACACACACACACACACACACACACACACACACACACACACACACACACACACACAC
>JAVQJD010037469.1:0-13887 GCA_036023655.1 Nannoperca australis | reverse complement strand
GTTATTTTGTATTATTATTATTATTATTTACCTTTACATCACAGATTATTTCAGCTGAAACAATCAGTTGACTAATCGATCAATCGAATAAAAACAACTGTTTTGACAATGGATCAATTATTTTCCTTTTTTATAGTCCTTTTTCATAAAAAAATGCCAAACTTTTGTTGGTTCCAGTGTTTCAGTTGTTAAAACATCTTTTCATTGTCATAATATGATTGTAAACTGAACATCTGAGTGTTAATCTGTTGTCGCATAAAACACCTTGGGCTCTGTTCAGGTATAATGGTCATTTTTTCATTTGTTATTACAAGAAAAAATTATTAATTGAGAAATCTGCAGATTAATAATAATTAAAAATAATTGGTAGTTGCAGCCATAATAATTACACACACTAATGTTTAAACTTTAAACATTTATAATTTACACAGTAATTGGTGTTACAATTTATGGTCATAAACTTAACCTTATTTTTTTTATTCAAATGTTGAGCTTCAGTTCCCCTTCAGCCAGACACCAAGAGGAGCTTCAGGTCAAATCAGATGACTGGATAAACCTGCTGGCATACAATAGCTCACTTACATGAGATACAGATTTAAGAACTAACTTCTATTTTTATATTAAAAATAAAAAAATAATATTAATTTATTTTTGTCATTTAAAGACAGTGGTGATCTTATGGTGATATTACCTGACATCTTAATGACACAACAGTGACCACCATCTGTAACTAAGTATATGTATAGTTCTAAGTTACTAAAAGTAACCATAAAGATTAACAAAAACATATAACACACCAGAAATATGTCAATAATTTCTGTCAACCACAAACATGCCATGAATGTAAGAGACACATTAACGGAGCAGGAAGCAGGGATTATGTAATCATGCAAACTATTAAAGAATGCAGTTTTAAAAATGTTTATTGTTGCGTTGGCTAAGTTGGAAATCAGAATCAGAAATACTTTATTAATCCCAGAAGGGATGTGTGGATAACAATCATTTAAGATATAATATAATAGCATATATCATAATTAACGTATAATTACACCAGCAAAAAGTAACATTTAATCATAGTAATGTATGTGCTCATTAAAAAAACATTTGATATGAGCATGCTACAATGGCTGAGGTAGTCATGTGACAATACAAACTAAATTAGGCACATTTTAAAGGGACTACAAAAGTTTAGATAAATACAACTCTAGAGCACAGTGGTGTAGGGCAGGCCATATGCAAGTTCAACACCCAATAATTACTAGAGAAATATATATAGTAAACCCAGTTCTTATGTTACCAGGATATCTTTAAGGATTAAAAATGTTAATGTCAGAAATCAAAGTATAAATTTAGTCTACAAGATCAAAACAACATTGCATCTTCAAATCAGTCTTTGATCTTCAATCAAAGATCTTGGTTGTTTTTTGTCATAATCCACAAAAGTCTCAATAAATGATGTTTTTTTTTTATTTAGTTATTGCAAAATAACAAAAATTGGACATTCTTTCATTCAAGACGAACGCGCTTCCTCGGTGATGCTGGAGACTCCAGAGAGAAGGCTGTAGGAGAGACAGGACGCGACTCTGGGATGTACTCTGTCTGATACTTGTCAATATATGGTTTGGCCACATTCCATACCTGAGTAGAAAATACAAACATGTCACTTAAAAATCACTATTTTCCCTTGGGTTTCCATCCCTGTGGCGCATATATGCACATGGACACATTTTTACAGCCACAGTAAGAATGAATGCTGCCAAATCTTATGGAGGATTTGGCACTTGCCTTCTGGTCAAGTAGAAGACGGTGAACAGCTTCGATGTCTGGAGACATGAATCGGTCTTTAATCCACGGTCTGTTAATGGCAGAATATGTGAGAATATGAGAGAGTCAGAAGTGGAACAGTGGATAAATATTAACTATCCTGCACAACATTTCAGTAGATTGAAAGTTGTGTACCTTGTCTGTTTGACTTACTTGACCACACTGCGCACAAGTTCATAGACCTTCTCCAATGGAGTGGTGGTTCGAAGTGGGCGGAGGAACTCAATACCTTGACAGGCTGCCAACAGCTCTATAGCAAGAACTGATCACAGAAAACATCAATTACATTGTGCAAAATGCATAATATTTCTAACGAGTTCCCTGTTTGAGTTTAATTAGCTAAATTTGACTATTTTTAAAATATGTGTTATTTATTTGATTTCCTTTGGATTCGGTGGTAAATGTTCTGAACTCTGTGTTCCTTAAAGTGAAAAGCCTCCAGTTTTTTGAAGGTCAGTCTGCCAGTTGAAGATGCTTCACTTCATCCAATCTATGAATCAGTTTTACCACGTGTCGATGCATTATAACCTGCGTATGTTATAAAGAAAATTGATTCACGAAAACTCAATACTTCTCAAATACCGTTAATGACGATTTGTAGCAGGCAGTGTGGGTTGAAAGCCATCTGTGCTCTTTACAGAAGTTTGTTTGAGCTTTTCAGTCTATTCCAACGCATATTGCAACTACTATATTAACTTTTCTTCGGGATATTCTTTTCAACAAAACAAAACAGAGTTTCACTAAACTGGAGAGAGAAGAATAAATTTAACTACAGAGGCATTGATTTAGCTAATATTTTTACTTGTAGTTTTATGGTTAACCACTTCATCCACTCAATGAGCTTTGATTCACAACCATGCAAATGTTTGCCAGTGCAGTTTTATCCACAGTTTGTGTACACTGGCATGATTTTCAACACTGTTACCTTTGCACTTTTTTTTGTACCAGAGACACCAGGAACTGGATGCTGCTTCTTGTTGCCTTACTTAAAACTATCTGCGCATCAGACCTTTTTTAAAACTGCTGGTCCTAATGACCATTGAACTTCATACAACATGTAGAATTTTTACTGAAGTCTTGCAGTACTTACATTATAACATAGTACATCAGTAATCACCGCATCACTGTGTTTAGCATTTTAAAACCCATATTTATGCCTCACAACTACAGTAATAGGAGGGTTTTTTTATATTAATAGTAGTAATAATCCAATCATGCCCACATTTATGGGGGGAAATAAAGCCTAACCTTGCTCCACATGCTCCACAACCCTCAGGGCCTTCCTAGCAGCCCAGCCTCCCATGGACACGTGGTCCTCTGTGGCAGCGCTGGTGGACAAGGAGTCCACAGAAGATGGATGACACAAAACCTTATTCTCTGAAACTATATGGATATTAGAGTTAAGGTTCATTGGGTAAAACGGACATAAGACATATGATGATAAAAGACTGTTAAACTTTACAACCCCATAATCATTCTTCATTTTATTACATTTTTTGGCACACTAACCCAAGGAAGCAGCAGTGCAATGAGCAATCATGAAGCCTGAGTTGAGTCCTCCCTCGTTGACGAGGAAGGCAGGCAGCTCGCTCAGAGACGGGTTACACAATCTTTCGATCCTCCTCTCACTGATAGAGGCCAGCTCATGGACTGCAATGGCTAAAAAGTCCAGGGCCTGAGAGGAAGAAAAGAACGATATAAAAGAGGAGAACAAAGTCTACAACAAATATCAAAAATCTGTTTTATGTAACAAACGTACATACCTTAGCTGGATATTCACCATGGAAATTCCCACCTGAAATGGTCTCGCCTCTTTCCGCAAATACCATCTTGTACGGATGTTAAGAAAAATAAATTACCTTCAATATATAATTTGTTTCGGAACCTAAAATTTGTGGAAAAACCAATTGACAATTTCGTTTTCTCATTTTTGTGCCAGGGAAGGATACAGGATTGTCAGTAGCACTGTTAATTTCTGTATTGATGATGTCTTGGACAAATTTTATTGTGTCATTGGTGACTCCATGAACCTGTGTAAGGAAACAGAAATGCCTGAACGATACTTCCAAATATTCAAAAGATCTGAATGTGAGAAGCCTTTTCCAAATTGAGAGTGTAAGGAATCGTCCTGAAGAAGGCACTTGTGGTTCTTGGGATATATACATAGACTTGAGGTTACCTGAGGACAGCATCGCATGGTGTAGGCATCCTGGACTCTGTCACAGAACCGATGGCTCTCTGGAAAAACATACCAACTTCAGATGACACACATTAAGTACTACATGTTTAAAGGTGCAATGCAGGCATAATCTTACCAAAAGCTAGGGAAATACACCCTGTGCATTTGACCCATTCTGACTATTTATGAGTTGTGTGCAGCCACAGTGCTGTTCTCCAGCTCTAAAACCAGTGCCTTGGTCAAGGGCAAAGGTAAATATATTCCTTATAAATGTATGTGCTTTGGATGGGAAGAAACTGCCCCAAACATGCAAACGTCACACATTGTGGCCTAGATGTAACTGCGTGATTATTGTAAGTTGTGTTTGTCGGTTTTAGTATCTGGGTCTTACCTGCAATCTCTGATGGGTGGTGATCAGAGTCCAGCAGCGAGCGGAAGCGTTGGGCCACTTCTATCTGTCCCGGGTGGGGACGCAGCGAATGGATGTCTGCAGGAGGAGACCAGAAAATGAGGAAGGATGGAGCAGATGGAGAACCTTGAAGTTTCCATCTAGCATTGTGATTTTGGTTCACCACCACTCCCTGCTCCCTGCTCACCGCTGTCAAAGGCCTTGGTGGTTCCCTTTAGCACCTCCAGGGTCAGAGCGGCAACAATGTCTGCCTGCTGAGCGATCGCCTGGGCTCGCTCCACGGCCTCCGCCCCCAGAGAGGTGATCATCTGGGTCCCGTTGATCAGAGCAAGCCCCTGTAAGGAAAAGACAGAGGGTGAGAGGGATGTTTTTTCCACTTAAAGAAACCACTGGGAAAATGTAGAGCAGTGTGCACTGGGTTGTACTAAATTCTGGACCTAAAGAAAGCTAAATGCATTCCCAGTGAACCCTGGTTCAAGTTCTTTGGTGCAGGCAAATCAAATATGAGAGCGTGGTTGGCTTTAACATTACCTCTTTAGGCTTTAGTGATATTGGCTTCAGTCCATGGGCCTCCAGGACCTGGCCAGAGATGAAAGGAGAAACAACATGTAAAAGGTCAAGGGTCATCAAAAAGCAAACACGTTGTCCTATTGGACCTTGCCACCTTTAACTTCTACAAGCAAAAGGCACATTTCCTGGAGCATTGAGCAAGTTATTGTTGTACCACCATGGAAAAGTCATTATGACAGTTCTACCTATAAGATCTTACGTATTTGGCATCTGCCCATCCACTTTTGGGAGACCACATTCTACCCTCTCCCATCAGCCCCAGGGCCAGGTGAGAGAGGGGTGCCAGGTCTCCACTAGCACCCACTGTTCCCTTCTCTGGGACGAAGGAGAGGCAGGAAGCTGCAAGGGCAAAGTGAGGTTAGAGATGAAGATTAGTCATTTGACAGGCAGCGTCACACTTATCAGCAGTTGACGGAAGCTGATATCCCAGGTCAGCTAAGACGAAGTGAGGCGAGTGGGGCTTACCGTTGAAGGCTTGGATCATGGCGTGAAGGGTTTCCAGAGAAATTCCACTGTGGCCTTTGGCCAGAACATTGATCCTCAGAGCGAGCAGCATGCGGGTCCTTTCTGGGCTTAACGGGTTTCCCACACCTACACGCCACAGCATAACATCGATTATGCTGATATAAATGCAGAAAAACCTAAGACGCTTCGTCAGGTGCACTGAATATCTTGGCATTTTGAGACCTGCCTAGTCACGATTTTACAATTTTTGAGCTTTACAGTCGTATTACCTGCTGAGTGCGACCGCACCAAGTTCTCTTGCAGCTCCCTGTGGAACAAGAAGACGCGCATGCCCATCAATCAGCACATAAAAACGTCTTATTCTCCAACAGAAGATCTAACGTTCACAAAGAAAACATATATATTTAATATTGTCTTTACTTGAGCTTGCTGACTGGAATGACCGTTCGGGCAAATTTTCCAAAACCTGTTGTGATTCCATAGACAACTGGAGGAACAGAGAGAGACGCGGAGAACTGAACACATGGGATCAGTGATTTCTGAAATAGTCATTTTGCAGGAGATGGTTAACATTTGAGGTCTTCGTTCTTTAATTTATCTTGACCTTTGTTTTCTTTGACAATGGTGTCCAAAAGCTCTCTGGATTGCACAACTTTTCTTTCTGCCTCCAGAGTCAGCTGTAAACGTCGGTAAAGGCAATGCTTTCATTAAAGTCAAAGATTACCACAGATCAGCCATGACAACAAACACAATATGTGGATCATTACCTTAATCTTGTAGAGTCCCCTCCCTAAGTTGACCAGATCTGTCGATGTCAGGCTGTTGCCATCCAAGGAAATATACTGCACAGGGAAACTCGTGTTACACAAAGTAGTCACAATAATATGTTTTACATTTTAACAGAGAAGAGGTAAAAACTTACTTCTCCGGGTTCTCTGTATGCTGCTGTACTATTTTACATAGATTTAAGGATAACATTCAGCAAAAATGTTGCCTTATACCTAATTTATGACAGAAATTATAAAAACCCCTGTTGTGTTATAAAATGTATGGATGTATTTCACTCTTTAAAAAGATTAATAACATGAACAAAATGAAAAACGGATTTAATAAAGATTATTTAGTACAATACCCACAATAATTATCATGACACAAATACTTAAGAAGTTTAAGGATACAGATTAGAAACTCCAGGCTCACACGGGATAAAGTCAGGAGACATGGTGTCGCCTTCAATAGCTGTAAAGTACAGGATAATACACATTAAACACATTTTTCTCTTGTTGGTGGATAATGTAATTACATTTAACGTGTCACACTGTCTCCTAAATGTGATGCATACATTTATTATATTTTAAATGGTCATTACCGAGCTCGACAAAGTCATTATCCTCCAGTACATCATCGATGGTGTCATCCGCGTCCAACAAGCTCGAGCCCTGGCACCTGCGCACAACAAAGCGAGTGTCCCTTACAGCCGTGATGCCGCCGTTGTCCGGTTTGTTCTTTATGTAACGTTTAAGAGCTTCGTGTCCGAGCCACTTGATGGTGTTGGTGGTGTCCCGGCACGGCACCGCCAGCCACTCGTCTCGGATGTGGACAGTAAAACGAGGCATTGCGCTTCAGCGGGACTCTGCTGCAGTGACCGCGGCTCGCGGCTCTCCAAGGCACCACCTTCAGCCACCTAAAGCTGAGCCGCCAATCAGACGCACCGCTCGGGAGCCACGCCTCGCCGGTGACACCTCTGGGTACCACCGACCTCCACAGGTAGGTCACACAGATGTTTGAACACACTGTTTTACTGCCAACAGTCAAATCAAGTGAATTTTACTCTCTAAATTACTTAATACAAATGTAATGTAATGTAAATGTGTGTTGTACCATTTTACACAGTTTTAAGGATAACATTCAGCAAAGAAACAATGTTGGACACAGTTGAAAACACTAATAGCATGAACAAAATGAAAAAGGGATTTAATATATTATGTTTGAGTACAAACTACCCACAGTACCCGCAATAATTAACATGGCACAAATACTTAGGTGTGTGTGAGTGTGTGTGTGTCTGCAGAACATTATTAAGAACTAACATTTGCATACAGTCAAATATTGCAAACGCGCTGCTGCAGTGTGATCAATGTCATCACTTCCACATCACCTGCGCGGCCGACACGTACACAGGTTCTAAAACACACTAGCTGGGTGTATTACATCAGACCAGATGTAACATTACCTCTGGCCCAGTGAACCCATGCCCCGATTTACCAAACTGAGGAACTAAATAGTTCGTGATCTGCTCAGTCTAAACTGTGGCACAACACATCTTTAATGGCAAAAGCTGATATTTACCAAATTAAACACGAGAAAGGGATCTGATGCAATGCTATCAAAACTTTTAAAAAAAATCTTTGTGCCTAAACGCAACCCATCTTTTGGCGAGTTCCTTGGACAGCGCGTCGAAGTAGGATATGACCTTAAAAAAAACCACATGACTTGTGGCCCGCGAGTGGAAAGCGTACCAACTAACGAGGCGTACCTGAAAGCATCGCGCTGGACCCTGCGGACTGGTGATGTCAGTTGGAGGTCTGTAGGAGTTTCTCCATCACCATGTGTGCCGACGCAGAGTAGGCCCACTGCCGTCCGTCAGCGGGCAGGCAGAGGCGAAGAGGAGGGGAGGAAAAGTGTGTTTACACAGACGGCAAACTGCCTGGGGAATCGTAGGGGAGAGGAAGTCAGCCGGCTCTGTGTCTGCCTGCTCCAACTTCCTGCTCAGAAAGAGAAAAAGCCCAGGCTCCTATTTCAGTCCGGCACAACGGCGCAGATCAGAAGTAAGCATGGAAAAACAAGGAATCACGCAAGCGTCGCCGTAAAGTTTCGCGGAGGGGAAAAAGAGCAAGTCCGAGATCGCAGGTAACGTAAAAAGATCGAACCCGCTACGATCGCGGTTTTTGTTGGCTAATTGGCAGCTTCGTGGAGGGCGAAATAACGCACGGTTTAGTGGCTGGTGTTGGTGACCGTGTTCACACATCAGCTCCGCGGCTGTGGGGCTTTTGCGTTGCGTTAAAGTCCTCAGATCTAGAGGACTTTTTGTTTTTTGACGCAAAAACAAAAGTACCGATTTAGTTTCGGTCGTAATTGTGCCGTCTTCCGGTCCGAGCAACATCTTGAAAACGAGTCAGTGGGGGCAGAATAGTGATCCAGACCTCCTTTTAACAGTTACTGCAACTTTCAAGTCCCGGATATACGTGTAGCCTTCCCCTTTCGAAAGAGAGGCGAACAAAACACGAGCGATGCAAACAAAAATAAAACCCCCTCAAGTTCTATGGCCGCTGTTTAGAGATGCTTCTTGTTCTTACGGGCCCCTGTTGCATTTTTCCACCGTCTGCGAACAGGAAGAGTGCAGATTTAGTCATGGCTAAGTAATGTCTGCACACCATCTAATCTCATTAGGAGTTTCCGTTCAGCCAACACTGGGTGGCTTTGTGCGCGCGGCGAGACCTCTGGGCCCCGAGCATCCGCGACAGGGCTCCGGGTCCCGGACCGAAGCCACCGCAGCGCCGCTGCAGCGTTCATAGTAAGAGAGTCGGAGTCGCCCCCGGTGAAGTGCCAGGGGCTCGTTATAGGTCCGCGTTGCATCTCTGTCGCTTATATGAACCCAAGAGGCATCGGCAGTGAGGTTATTATCACTTTATTGTACTTTGTGATGTTCAGAATCTTCTCCTGGGGTCCGTGGGAGGCGTTTCTGACCCACAGCAGCCGCTCCACACTTTCAAAGTCCCTCTGTGCCATTTGCAGCATCTTGTAAAGGTGAACGTTTATAAGTCAAACCGGCCTGATTGTAGCGAGCCCAGTCGTTGGCAAGCTTTACTTTTTATTTTATTTTTTTTGCTTCAAAGTGCTCAAAAGCCAACGCGAAGTCTGTGTTCAGGGTGGGTAAAAGGGTGGAGCTGTGGAAAGGGGACAATGACTGGATCTTTTGACCCCATCTCCCTTTGGGACTTTATTTGCGGGAAGTGTGGCAGGACTGGGGAAACGCTCCCCTGCTGTGGGATCCCCTCTCCTCTCCATTTGTCCTTGGAAGTAGAATAGGAGGAAGTCCTGACTTTGACAAGTTTGTAGTTTCACATGACAGATAGAAAACTCAGGCCCTCCCTCTCCCTCCCTCCCTCCCTCTCTCTCTCTCTCTCTCTCTCTCTGGACAGAGATATGTAAAGAGATTGTCTTTTTATCGCCAGTCACTCATCACCCCTCACATCCACAGGTAAGACGAGAGAGCATAGAAGACTAGAACACTGTCGGATCTGTAGCGTGAGCGTTCTCAACTCTAGTGCCAGAACCACACCTGAGCGACACCCGAACGCCTGCTTTATTGATGCCCTGCTATAAATGTTTCATTATGACATTTTTTTTTTTTACAAAAGAAGCCAAAACTTCTCACACAACTAACGACTCTTTTTGTCATCGATTCATCTGTTTAAATATTTTCTCTCTCCCTAAAATGTCAGAAAATACTATAATATCTCTATATATTTTGCAAATAGCTTTTTCTGTCTGATCAAAAGTCCAGAACTGAAACATTTTCAATTAACATTGACATTCACGTTTCCGATGCTGGAAACTGCAAAGTTTGGTCATTTTAGCTTAATAAGTGACTTTCAATTATTATCTGTCATTAATCGAATTGACCAATCGATTAAACTTTCCAGCGCTACTCCGGTGATACTGTCTGTGGTGGCAGAAACACCCCCACCCCACCCCCATTAATATGTGAGCTACTAGCAGGCAGACAGGAGCTTCCAGGCTGCACATTCCTCTATTAAAGGAATAACCCACCCTGGGCCCGTCATACTTCCTGTGGAGAGAGGGCCAGGTTGAACCGCAGCATATTTCTGGCTTGAGCTGTTGTTCCTCCTTATACTTTTTTTTTTTTTTCTTCTCTTCTGCTGCTACATTACACTACACTCTCTTAACACACACTGTTCTATTCATCACCGGCCTACTCTTCCTTACACCACATGTTGCCGCTCAGACAGGCCGTTCCCTCTTCAGCCAGTAACCTAATTTAGTCTGTGTGCAGTAAACGGGCGCACGCCGGCGGGACAGGAATCAGGAGAAAATAGCTTTTAATTAAGATGAAACGTGAGCTCTTTTTCTTCTAAACAGGCTCCTTAAACACACACGGTATGTTTTTATCAACAATTAGTTTACGCGGGTCTAAAGTATAGAAAGCAGTGAGCCGCTCCGTTCGAGTCGAACCGTCTCACCCTCCTCTCCCGCTGATCGTGTCTTGCCGCAGGTATGGACAGTGCCATCACCTTGTGGCAGTTCCTGCTGCAGCTGCTGCTGGACCAAAGCCACAAGCACCTGATATGCTGGACGTCCACAGACGGAGAGTTCAAGCTCCTGAAGTCGGAGGAAGTGGCCAAGCTGTGGGGGCTGCGCAAGAACAAGACCAACATGAACTACGACAAGCTGAGCAGAGCGCTGCGCTACTACTACGACAAGGTGAAGTAAACTGTCTGGCCGACGTGCAGGCGTTGCCTCTGCGCCTGTGTTATTACAGCTTTAGCAACTGATAGGACCTGAAGGCGTGTGAAAGGAGTGTACTACTACAACAAATCCTTTGTTGTTCTTCTCTTCTAACCAACACTCTCCCCTAATAGACACTTCCACTTCCTCTTTCTCATCAAAAGCGCAGTAGAAATCCGGCTGTGATGTAGCACAAAGTTGTTTCAGTATGCCATTCTGCCTTCGCTGGATTCAAACGCTTTCATTAACCGTTGTGTCCGTTTATTTTGGAGATGAACATCAGTTTGCTGTACATAAGGGGGCGGAGAGTCCTCTTCCTCATTGATGCTCTTTGTCTGCCTCACAGAACATCATCAAGAAGGTGATTGGCCAGAAGTTTGTCTATAAGTTTGTGTCCTTCCCTGAGATCCTGAAGATGGATCCCCAGGCGGTGGAGATGGGCCTGGCTTCTGGAAGGTTTCCCCTCCAGGAAGAAGAGGCGGCTGAGCTGGAGGTAGAGGAGGAGGAGGAAGAGGACGGGGAGGAGGAGGCCCAGAGGAGGACGCTGGCAGCCCTGGACGCGCAGCAGTGTCGGAATGACTACCTCCGCTCGGGTCTCTACTCCTCCTTCAGCATCAGCTCGCTGCAGAACCAGCCCGAGCTGCTCCGTGCCCTCCGCGAGCGCCAGGAGGAGCCGCGCTCCGTCATCCGCTTTGGCGCCAACGCCAACAGAAGGAGCTCCCCTCCCTCTGCCAAGCCCGAGGCCTACGCCTCGCCCCGGCTACCCAAACTCCACTCACCGTCCTCTCCGCACACCCAGCCCGGCCGAAGCTGGAGCCCCGCGGCCAAGGAGGAGGAGGAAGAGGAGGAAGACCAGAGCGCTCAACCCCTCAACCTCTCCTCTGGGCACAGGGAGAGAGTCCTGCAGCCTCCTGAGAAGAGGAGCAGAAGCAGCAGCGGTAGAAGTAGCTCTACTACTACTAGTAGTAGTAACCAAGGAGATGGACTCCCACCAAAAAGCAAAAAACCCAAAGCTCTGGAGATCTCTGCCGCGTCCCTGCTGCTCGCAGGGAGCGACATCGGCTCCATTGCCCTCAACAGTCCGGCGCTGCCGTCTGGCTCCCTCACTCCGGCCTTCTTCACTGCACAGGTGAGATGATGATCCAAACAATACACCACTATAATGTCCTGTGTGCAGCACCGAGGGCACACATAATGGTTTCCTTCCTCTTCAGAGACACACGAGTCAGGTGGCTTAGAGACTCTAAATCATGATTATTCTCACTGGTGACCGATTCAAGGTGTTCCCTGGCATTTTGCCCAACGTACGTAGGAACAGGATAAAAACCGTTGACTACTATTAGCGTGGCAGCTTCTGCACACGAGACTGCTCTAAAACCTGCTTCACCTCCATCCAGTCAAGACACGTTTACACACCCTAAACACTGCCCTCTGACACATTTTATACAAGTTCCTTTATTTGTGCATGATTTAAGGTAGACTAGTGATCATGTCACTCTTAGCTGAAGCACATCGAGCCCAATAATAATCAAATATCAGAAAGAAAGAGAATAATTCTATGATGCTATCTGTTTCCGTCCCCTCTGTGCGGTGGCCTGGCTGGCCACAGGGACATGATGAGATCTATCCAGAGTATGATGTCAGTGTCCTTAAAGCGCTCCGAGAGCAGCAAGAGACATCTGACACAGCCTGGCACGTGTTGGTGGAAAGACTACCGTTACATTTACTTAAGTAGTCCCTTGAGCCGAAACGTCAAAAGGTAAATAGATTTTTAGGGTTTAAATGTGCACAGGAAATACATTTTACTTAGTTTTTAACAAATGCAAATTTTGACTAATTTAATGTTTAATGTCAGTGTCTGTGTTTTAGTTTGGAATTAAACCTTTCAAATAATTTCGATAAAAAGTTAAATAAAAAAAAACGGGTAAAAGCCAAAATGACAAATAAACAACAAGCCGTATAGAAATCTGCCTAATATTCAAATTCAACTTTGACAAAGAAGTGCTTGTAAAACGTAGATTTGCTCATGTAAAGTGCGGTAAATTCAGTCATTGCTTTTTACCTCGTCTCCGGGATTCAGGTTTTACACCACAATTTATATTTTTCTGCCATAAATTTAGAGCCAAATTCGTCAGGCCGTGATTTTTTTTATTTTTATCTCTGCCGCAACCCAGACGGCTTTGCTCCAAGTATCAACAGGCATTTTATAATGTATTTCAGTTAATAACGCTCTAGGGCTGTTACAAAGAAAACCACATCAGAGGCTCATCCACACTTTGAAAAAAAGGCATTATTACTACACTCGTCTGTTTATGAGGGCGCAAAAAGTGAGATCAGAGGAAAACAAGAGATTTACAGAAATCTTTTTGCAAGTCCGACCTATGAGAGGGGGGCAAAGAGGCCCTAAGTGATGCCATATGCTCCAATAATTCCATTAATAATGCGGCTGCGTCCCTCCGCAACACTGGCTCACTCCTCTGAGGTGACACGGGGAAAGTAGGGGGGAGGGAGAGAAGACCGGGGGAGAGAGGCAGCAATTGATTTCATATTTTTACTCTTTGGCTAACGTTCCAAGTGCTTGAGGACCCCCCCCCCCCAATCAACAACAACCCCCACCGTCCACCACCACCTCCTCCTCCCCACGTCATCCCTGTATTCTGAAGGAGAAACCACAGACTTCCTTCCTGCTCCGTCAGTTTGTTTTTCCAAATGCCAATACACGTCCAATTTACCGTTTCAGCATGTTTTGCATTACCGAAGCCCTCAGAGCAATGCTCCCCCCAAAAATGTTGTATTCACTGGTTTCTCTTATTTACACGAAGCCTCCCCGCCCTCGGGGGGGGGGGGGGGGGGGGGGGGGGGGGGGGGGGGGGGGGGGGGGGGGGGGGGGGGGGGGGGGGGGGGGGGGGGG
>JAVQJD010037463.1:0-13043 GCA_036023655.1 Nannoperca australis | reverse complement strand
TCGGTGAGTTACTGGGGTGTGCATAGTCTCCCACATCCTTCAGACTTCACGTTTTACATTGCATGGACCCCCCCCCCCCCGACGTCTGTCCCGCAGATATAAGTCTAATATATATATATTCACAAAGAGCTCAAAGTGGCACACGGGCAAAGAGAAACATTAGAGAGTGTAACATGAAATCTAAGTTTCTGTTAAAGGTTTTGTTAAAGAGGTGGGACCCGTATTGATCCTGATGTTAGACCTCGTGTCCCTGCTGTGGTCAGAGACGTTCGTCAGTTCCTCTCCAGGGTTTTTCCTCTGACCTTCGTTAAACGTGTTGTTATTAAGGTCCCGGACCTCTGGCTCCCCGCGCTCGTCTGTACGGATGCTGTCAAAACTTTCATTTATTATTGCCATAACTCTCGACCGGGAAATCAATAAATACGACCCCAAATCGAAAAGTATATTGTAGGTCATTTACTTTACGAGGCCGAACCTCCTCTTTCATCCTGCAGAGTGTTCAGTGTGAAGCAGAAATCCAGCGCTGGTGCATCTCTAAGCTGCCCTGCGTCAGATGCTGCCTGTTCTTCCAGCCTCACCTCCTCCATCCCCCGGCATCAGGGCCAGCAAGGCCTTCTCTGTGGCCTAACATAAATCATGATCATAATTTGATAAAAATGTATTTAATTTTGAATTTACTTTCCCCAAATATATAAAAATATTCTTCATGTTGTTTTCAGGTTAGAGTTTTTATCCAATCAGAGTGCATCTAGCTTGTGTTGCCAGGCTGTATGAAATCTGCCTGAGGCCTTCAGAAGCAACAGTGCTGGTGTCTGTACAATGTAAGTGAACGGGTACATACAGTTGATAAACAGTTGCGAGAGCCAATCAGATCACGAGTTGTTGTCAGCGGCCTGCTGACAACAACTCGCTGGATTTCTGCTTCACACTGAACACTCTGCAGGATGAAAGAGGAGGTTCGGCCTCGTGTTGAGGGAGTTCCAGCGATGTGAGCGCCCGCTGCTCGTTACATTAAGCAGATCAGTGCAGTCAGCACATCTCAGACGAGTAAACAACCCGACGTCTCCACACTTTCCTGCTGACGGGTGGAGAAGCAGCTTTGAAGTGTAACTCTGAATCACATCTGGTCTCAGGTGACGTCTGAACAAACTCAAGTCCACTTCTAGAGGCGTCACGTTGAACGTTGTACGCGTCCTGTGATTGGATGTTTCATTGTGCCGCCGGCTGTCGCCAACATGTGGCCGTGTTGTTGGTGTCTTTCTGATGTTAAACTGAGATTTTACAGTTTAGTGAACAGTCTTGGTAAAGCTGCCTGTATTCTGTGTGAACTTATTAAAACGTTTTGGACAGATCATTTTAAATACCCTTTGATTTTTTAGTTTTGACAGAACCACGTAGAGATATGTTTTAATGGCTGATGCGAGTTTACTGATTGGTATTATGAGAGGTATTTCTAACTAACTACGTCCCCCGAGTTGTCTGGCTGAACTACACGAGATGAAAACTCTTATTTAGGTCAACAGATCTCAACAACTGGGGAGTAATTCACATTAGCTTTAGTATCAGTATCCCCAGAGGATAAATCCTATTTTATGACCTTTCCACTTTACCAATCTGCTGTTTCATGTTTCTCTCCTCAGTGCCGCCAACGAAGAACACCTACGTCAGCTACACCAACCATGCCATGTGAATAAAAAACAAGAAGGACGTCCCGGGACATTTAACAAGCAGGTTTCTGTCAGACTCTGAGGAGACGTCCGACTCTGAGGAGACGTCCGACTCTGAGGAAACGTCCGACTCTGAGGAGACGTCCGACTCTGAGGAGACGTCAGACTCTGAGGAAACGTCCGATTCTGAGGAGACGTCAGACTCTGAGGAGACGTCAGAAACGAGGCGCTGTGAACAAACTGGAGGTTCAGAAGAACACGTGTGGTGTTTTTATGTTTACAGGCGGCGGGAAACGAGTCTGAGCGGCACCGAAAACCCTCCGATGGACCAGGAGGGATGGAAACCTGAAAGACAAAAAAAAAATTATAATAATTAAAACTAATCTTTAAAAAGAAATACAAAAGATATATTGTGGGGACCAACCATCTTTGTTGTTATTCTAATTGTACGTTACAAAAAAAAACTTGTGGTTGTGAAGATTTCTGGTTGTTGTCTCTCGTCCGTCCGTCGACCTGCGTCACGAGACGAGTCTGTCGCTGTTCTTCGGCTAACTGAACGGTAGCTTTTGGTTGTGAAATGTCTAAAATGCCATGGTTGAATTGAAGCATGCCTGTTTTTTATACAAATGATCTATTTATAATAAAGGAATGTTTCACAAGTCGGTGCCACGTGTCTGACCATGAGAACGACAGAAGGAAATGTACGTTTGTTTGTTTGTTTGTTTGTTGTTGTTGGTTGTTGGTCGTCGTCCTCTCAGTGGAAACAAACAGTTTGTTGATTCTTGTGCAGGAGACTCGTCATGACACCAGGAAACAGAAGCGTTTTAGGCTACGAGGATGCACACAACACGAAGTGGCTGCTGGGAGTCGCTAGCTAGCTAGCTCGCTGGCTATGTAGAAAGATAACATTACAGTTTTTAATTCTGCCCACGGACGCTCTGATTGGTTTGTTTTTCCAAACGGGGGAAACGTGTAACACCAGACCAACAAATCCGAGATGTGAGTGGTGATTCAGAGCATCATGTTAGCCAGACACACAATAGCCCACCAGTTAGCTGACAAGCTAAATGCTAGTTAGCAGCTTGGCTCGCTAGGTCAGTTGCTTACAGGACACTAATTACAATAGTTAAATAAAGAGACAAGAGACAACTGCAGACCGTCGTGCATCTTTACGCTCCAGCAGAGCAGCTTTATACGACAGCTGCTTCCAGTTTAGACTCTGTTCACCAGTGGTCAAAGTTCTTTATTCAAACGTGGACAACAGCAGTGAAATCATCCATCTGGGAGGATCCCGACTCTGCAGAATAAAGAACATAGAAATCGAACAGTGAATACAAATATTAAAATAAATAAAAATAATACAATAAAATATGGTGCAAAGTCTTCCATCTACAATGTAAGGAGTATTTACAGGGTGTGTGGGGTGTAGTGTGCAGTCCACCATGTGATGCTGATAAGGAGTCTGATTGATTGATTGAGTCTCTCGGTGGCTACAGAGGCGCCTCCCAGTCTGTGACCGGGATCAGATCTACGCAACGATGCACAAAATGTGGACACATTTGCTTCGTCCACTGATTTTACGGATCCAGCTCAAAGGCCTGTCTGTGCCCCAGGTGGGGCGTGGCCCCGTGCACCTCACAGGGGCCTCCTGGTGCAATTAGCAATTATTAATGAAAAAGGAAATAGCAGCTGATCCAAAGTGTCATTCCCTCATTGTCACTGAGTGAATAGACGTGAATACTTCACGTCACACATGATAAAGTGCATCCATACTGGATTTGACCTTAAACATCATACAAACCTGGTGGAGGTCTGGCAGGAACCTGGGAACAGTGTGTGCCTCATTACAGACGTAAGAAAGAAACCAGTCGATGTGATCGATACGTGCAGTGGAACAGGAGAGGCCGGATCAATACGAGCTGCCAGGGAGAGCTCCTCATGCATGTAATGAATATTTCTGCATCTCTTGGCAGAGCAGAAGAAGAGGACAGGTAGAGTGTAAGTGATCAAGCGCCCGGGCGCCCGGCTTTTATTTCCCCCGACACAACTCTCGTTTCCAGCCAAAGGATAAATACTGACGATGAAACTCCGTTTAGATCTTTGGTTTTGTGTTTGATCGGGTGTTTAACAGGTAAGAGTTTGCATTTCCTGCTTTCCTGCGTCTTAGGACGGTTGACATTAACAGAAGGCTGCATTATATTAAAACATATAAAAGCAGGTAAATCATGAAACCAGGAAACGCTTTCAGATGAAAGGACGTGTTTAGACAAGACTCTGACTCTGACTGCCTGATTTCCTGGTGCAGGTTGTTTCAGAGCCTCGGGGTCCTGACTGTAAAAGCTCTGTACGCTTCACTTTTCAGCCTGAAAGGTAATCAATAAGATCTTAAAATCCACCCTGAAGGAAAACAGGCAGCCAATGGAAAGAGGCTGAAGCAGATGTGATGTGGTTCAAAGACCCGAGCTGACCTCCAGTACAGTAACAACTCCCCGAGAAGACGTCGGGTTTCCACCGAGGGATTCATTAGTTGATCAGATCACTTGAGAAGAAGCAGCAGCTGATTAATATTGATCAGCAGATGACGTCTGCCCGACTTCTTCTCCGGCTGTTCGTCCTGATTTAGTATTTAATGTATTAGTGACGAGAGGACATTCAGTCCGTCTCTTCACATTTATTGAGAGAAAGACCTTCAGCTTGTGAATACGTCTTTTTTAAATAAGGGTTCAGAGGTAGTTTAGGTCTCGGACCCCCGCAGCTCTGAAACACAAGGGGCCCATTATGTCTCAACATGAAAACTACAGAAGGACCGCTGAGAGAGAGGGAGGGAAAGAGATGCGTCTGGATGCTGTGTTGTATTATTGAGTACAGGTGGCCATGACCTTCAGAACTGTAACACCTACGAGCTCCAGCTACAACTGCGGTCTTCTTAGTGTCCTGAAGCCTCATTACAGCCCGATAAAATCAAGAAGTGTGACTGATATGTTTTTAAAGCTTTACTAGGAGCTGAAGCGTGTTTAGCTTGCGAGGCGGCTGAGATCACGAGATGCTGCTGTAACTCAGAAATCAGAAGTCTTTTCTCCACAGAAGGGATGTTTTCGCTCTTCTCCCGCTCTCGAACTGTCTTTAACTCATCAAACAACGACACATTCAGAGTCCTGACGCCAAGAAAAAGTCATCAAACCACCTGCACGAGATCTGCTTTCTCCTGCAGGAAGCAAATTATGACCGAATCCTACACAAAAGGGAAGACCTATATGTTTTTAAACCCTCTCCAGAAGCTGTTTGTGCGTGTGTGTTACCAAGCACTTGGTGTAGTTTGTTCTCATTTCCTGTTTTATTTTGTAATCTGTGTGCTTGTGTTTGTGTGTTCCTTCCTGTTTGATTAGGTTCACCTGTCTTTTTCACTCACCTGTTTCTGTTTCCATCGTTTCTATTGATACCTGTCTCATTGTTTGCCAGTTGCCTATTTCCTGGTATCAGTTTCCGTGTTGCGGTTCCCTGAGTGTCCTGCATGTAAGTCTGGTCAATTAGATCATTTATCTGCACGAATTGTGACAAAAGCAGCAAATGATTGAGGACACTTAACGTCCTTGTGGCCTGTTGGTGTCAGAAAAGCTTAAATCCATCCACTAACGACAGCAATAATCACCTGTGCTTGTGTCTGCAGTGAGTGCTGGACTCTGCCTGAAGGAGAACCTTCTGAAGCTGAATCTGTTCCCACGGAGGACGACTCGGCCGAGCAGGTTGGCAGAACGCACCGGCAGTATTTGTGAAGTGACAGCCAGGAAGTCACCAGCTCGGGGGGCACGCAGCCAAAATCATCAGCAAAAAGGAAATTAAATTCAGCCCACGAGGTGTCCAAAGTAAAGAAATACAAATAAAGCCTACAGTACTGTTGGACAGAGGAGAAAGCTATAGTTCTGCCCTAGTCCTGCCTGTATCACTGCCATGTTGTACACACTGAAGTTATGTTTTACACTTGCAATCTTTAGATTAAATTTGACAGTTTTGACTGTTAAATGTAATATTTTTAAGGTAAAAATGTTCATTTATTGTAATATCACTTAGTGTAAAGCTGTTAAGCATGTCTGATTTCTTTTTATACTCATTTATAAAACGGTATCTAGTATAGAATTAATATGGATTTAGGACAAATTACATAACAGAGTTTTACACAGCACTTCCTATCTAACGTTAGCATTAGCCGCCATAAGATGCTAGTCATACCAGAAAGCTAGCTGAACTAGTGCTGCTAACAAGTAGCTAAACAGAAAACAAACCAGAATGACTGAGCGCTCATGTGAGTAGTTGATTTTGTATTTAAAAAATTGCAAAACCAATACTTGTAAAATGTTTAATATCTCAAGAAGGAAACCTCCCTGTTCGCTCTGAGTGCAGAATTAGCGATTTATTAGCTAGAAATCTGTCTGTAACATAAGTATATTTTGGGGAAACTTCAAGATGTTCATACATGCTGATGCTGTAAAATAAAAATCCAGAATGAGGTAAGTTCTTTTCTCTTAACTCGCGCTGCAGGCAAACTGTGCGACTTTAATTTATGCTAACGTGACTTGTTATGCTAACGTGACTTGTTATGCTAACGAAGGGGGCTCCTATGCTGCTAACTTGTGCTGCCAGTTGATGGTTTGAACCACACACGGTTCGTTTCTCACAACCTGTGCAGGTTTCTTTGTGTTATTACTGCTGCTATAGCTGCCATTTCTCACTGGAATAGCATGTTAGCCAGCTAGCCAGAGCTACAGAGTGTTTTTACTGGGTTCATTGAAGTTGCTTTATTTCTAAAAACTGAAAAAGTCCATATATGGTGCATCTTGGCCATACCACAATACGACACTGGCAGAAAACACCACTTATCAGACACACACACACACACACACACACACACACACACACACACACACACACACACACACTTAGCAGAAGGGAAAGAGTCTGTGTGACTGCTAACAGAGACTCCACCACGTTCATCTTCGTCCTATCTGCTTCTTATCTCCATTAAAGCGCTCGGGAAATCCTGCACCATCAGCTTAATTGGCTCTTTGACGGACACGCTGTAGTTTTTTCTCATTACTAAGCACTTTGATCCAGACGCTGTAGGTGGCCCCGGGGCCAATTACTCTGAGTTTACATTGTTTTAACAAATCTGCATCGTAGAGGCAGAGAGGATACGACGGGCAGCAGATCAATTCAAACGGGCTCCAGACGTTTTTGAAACGCCACAGACCAGATTATTAGTTTAACATGTCTGTGTAGGACTTGACTCTTGAAATGACGTGTTGAACGTGGCACTGAGCTGTGAATGTGATGTACTGAGGTGGTCGTTAGCTGACAGACCTGCACACATCGTGAGGGACGCTTCTGTGTTCAGTAGATGCAAAACAGGAACTGAAAGGTAATTTCGTTTGATCCCTCAGTGTGATTTTATTAATCTTAAAGGTTGTTTAGGTTTTCTTTTGGTGTCTTTGGGCAAAAAAAGCCATATTAAGTGGTCGGGGAGCAGACCTCCGCTGCAGCGCCCCCTCTCGGCTGTTTACAGGCTTGAGAAAATCCAGCCCGTGACGGGAGACTTCAGCCAATCACAGGTTCTTTCAGAGAGACGGTGTGTTCGTATTGGCTGAGCTACAAGAGCAGGTGCACAGACGTCCCTTCAGCACCTCCCTGTCCTGCAGCGGCGTGCAGTACAACACATCCCGTCCCGGCTGCATGCGTTTGATGTCGAAGTGCTCGAAACGAGAAGTGGCGGTCCCGGGGAGGCTCGCGGCGTGGAGAGGTTTGCAGGGGAAGCGACTGCTGCTGCTGGAGGAAGTTGTGAGTTTGGTGGGACGGGCTTAACGGCGTGATACGAGGCAGCAGAGAGAGAGAGGAGGTAGGTTTAGAACAGGTTGCACAGATTCTGCAGGAGAGGATCTACAGCCTTAGCAAAGCTGCCGAAACGTCGTCTGTCTCCGTCTGTGGCGCCACCCTCGTCTTGCAGGTTGCAGGTCTCCCGTCGTACCTTCCATACCTTCGTGTGTGTGTGTGTGAGAGTCAGTCAGTCAGTCACAGCTTCTCTCTGACTCTCGCAGGTTTTAATTGGCTTCGGTCTCAGGTGGTCTCCGAGCTGCAGCGACACATTCAGTGTTCGTGCAGCACGTTGTACACTGCATGTACAACATTTCTACAGTGTGTGGAGAGAGAGAGAGAGAGAGAGGTTTCTGTGCCACGTTGGAAGCGTTGTCTCACGCACACCTGGTGGGCAGGTGTGTAGGGAAATGTGGACACTGTCAGAGTTTATTAGAGACCCAACGTTTCAGTCGTGGACCTTTTAGAGATCGCAGTCCTGTGAGTCAAACCTCCAGCAGTGGAGACAGTTTGTCCCTTAAATGAAACAAATATCCAACCGTAGAATATCGTTTTATTTATTGACAACACATTTTATAAAGGGGGTAAACTGGTGGGAACGCCTGCCGGTTCTCCAGAGAGCCCCGAGGTCTCCAGAACCCTGAAGAGCAGGTTTTGGTGGAAAGAGGGCACAAGAGTGACCTTTAATATCTCCACTTCTTTTTATTTACCCACTCCCCCTACACTTCAAGTCGAACCCCCAGGAAGTGGTTTAGATTGGTTTTAGTTTGATCCTCGGGGCAGCGGACTCATTATTATTGTAGATGATGTTACACACAACTGATTCAACAGATTTACTGTTGAATCAGTGAAAACAAAGCTGTTTCCTGTTACTAACTAATCCAATCCACCGCATTCAGATGAGCCAATTGATTGTCTCATTGATGGTCACTCTGATGAGCGTGAACACTGAAGAGGCTCAGCTCAGTTCAAGTCAAGAAATCTTTATCCTGATTCACAACGAAACACGTGCGACACCATTAACAACAAGTAAGAAAGGAGGAACCTTCCCAACAAGAAGTCTGAGCTCCTTTATAAAAATTTCTCCTCTGGACGGTCGGTAACATCAACCGCCATCGTCAAACATAAAGTCAAAGGGAAACGTCTCCGATTCTCAGAGACGAGCGACGAGAGAGCTGCTGACACCTTTAATGCTAACCTGCGTGATGAAATGAATTAGCCAGACATCTTCTGCACAAACAGAAAATAACTGGGTATCATGGAACAGTTTGAAACACAATGACTCTGATTGTCGTCATTAATCCCACTTTTATTGAACCTCTCTGGGTTTTTTTGTTTCACCGTTCAGTTTCAAAGATATAATGCTGGAAAAGTTGCTGAGTTCTGCATTTCACACTCTTGATTTATGACCTGAGCCGACTTTGGAGACTCAAAATGCCGTCTGTGATGAAGCCCCAGGAGCTTAGAGAGACGTCCAGGTCTGCTCTTTAAACTGTCCACAAACCACAAATCATAAAACGACAGTTTGTGCTTTTGTTGGTGCATTGTTTCATGCCTCACATTTCCTGAGCATAATGCCTCCGCACGTGTTGTGGAGGAGGCGTGCGCTGGCTCAGTGCATTCTGGGTGTTTTATTTGTGCAGACCGAACATATTCGTAGTGAGATGCGGCTGGCCACAGTGTGATTCCTGCGTGACATTGACATGTAAATCAGATGGATGATTAGCATGTGAAGTCTGCTGCTGGCGTCTCATCAGGCGTCTGTGTTCACTATTTATAAACTGCACCATGAAAAGATGCTAACTCATACACAAACAGCTTGTTTCTGCAGACACACACCACAATGATCCCTGAGCCGTAAACATTTTGTTGAATGCTAATGGTAATTTCCATTACGTGTTAGCATCGAGCTAACTGACTGAGCCCTAGTTATTTGTCACATGGTTGTAGCAGTTATGCTAGCTATGTTGGGAGTTATTTACATTATTTACATTGCAGCTTTATGATATACTGTGTAGTTGATTGATATTGGTGATTTTGTAACTTAAAATGTGATTTAATGTGTTTTTCTTGTGTGTTTTTAGTTTTACAGCTGCTTCACGTGGGAGGCAGGAAATAAACAACCTGACCCTTGAAACATTTGCCTAAAAAACATCGAGGTTCAGGGAGGGCTGAACACTCAAAGTGCCAGAAAACCCAAATACCCCCGTATGAACTCGTTTATAAAAACGAGAAAGCAGGAAGCATTAACATCATGCAAAACACTTCCTGCTTCCTGCCGACTGCTCAAAGCAGCTTCAAGTACGCACATCACCAAAACTTCATTTCTGGTTCACGAATCATTACCTGCGACACTAATGACACTCCCATCGGCCTCAGCTGTGCTTTGTGCTCAGGGCTAATGAGCTAGTGATTAGCTAAGATGGTGATTATGCTATACATACCTCAGCGTGTTAGCATGCTGGCGTTAGCTCAGTGTCATTATATTGTTTCTGATGCACAGCAGGTGATCGACAGTGAAACCAACACGTTAAGTAAAGTGCATGAAGTCTGAAGCTATAAACAGGAGCTGAAGACACACAAACACATCATATAGACACACTCACTCTCTACAGCAGCCTCCTCTCCATCACCTCCCTCCTGGGCCGGGAGACTATAATTAGCTGTGGCCCCCCGGGGCCCCTGCAGGCGCAGATGACCCATCCCCGAGGCTCTGAAATTAACGATCCACATGCTGTCCTGTGACGCACACGGTGTATTATTTACTGTTAACTTCTGCTGTGAAAGAAACGCTGCATTTTTCTTCATTAAGGTGTCGCCGCGAGGCAAAGTGTTTATTCACAAATCCACCCCGAGGATTGTGGGAGACAGAAAACGGCTCTGGAACCAAGGACGACGTCAGCTGTGGGTTTAGTTTTAGTTCCTCCTTCCTGCCATCTGTCTGCAGGTGTCATTAACAGGAGCTCGCTGCTGCAGACGCTGCACAGTCTGAGCGAGAGGACGAGCTGGCGAGAAGAAGTGGCTTTCAGCAACAAACAGGCGAACAGATGTGAAAACACTCTTTTCAAACCAACCAACGTTCATTCTTCACCTCGCTGACGCTGTCGTGGAGAGGAGAAGTAAAACGAGGCTGATGTCACATCGTCCTCTCTCTGCTGGTTGTGTGCTTGTCTCCTGCTTTTATTTCTTTTTATTTGATTGAGCAGAAGGTAGAAATGTTTTTTAAAGCTTTGTAAATTGAGCCCAATCAAAATTCTAAATTTGAAGAAGAGAGAAATTGTAATAAATAAAAAAAAGGGACATTTTGATCTTGAGCTTATTAAAAATACAACAATGTATTTTAAAAAAATGTTTTCAGTATAAATATGATTTTGATTAAAATCTGGAATTATTTTGAATATATTTTCATTTTTGGATTTTAATATATATTTTGATATTTGACGTTGTGTTTTCTCACTTTCAGACTTTGGGCCAATTTACAATTTTCACAGGATCAAACTATTGGCCTGGATTTGGCTCCATACTCAAGAATACCGGAATACAATCTCCATTAAATCAACATTGTTATGTTATTTTAACACTTTCAGTCTTTTCCACAGAGAATGACAGACGAAGATGAAGACGAAGACGAACAGAAAGGCGACAGAGATCCCGTTGACGGTCCCTGATTAAGATAACCTTCCTGGTAACGTAGCAAGGACGCTCGCTCGCTCTCACTTCTTTTCCCACATCGTTGCTGTTATTGATTCAGACTCTGGAGGAGTTCACGCCGAGGCTTCCCCGAGATGCCGCAGATAAAAATGAAGGTAATTAGTTCCTCTGAGGTCAAACGGAGTCAGGAAGCTGAGGACGGACGCAGATGAGCAGAGCAGAGTTTAAGAGACACCTGCGATGAGTCGGGAGGAAGTCCTTCAACAGCGAGCAGGAAGTAAATGGAAGTGCCGCGTTTCAGCTCACGCCAACAGCTAACTAAGCAAATGTGGACGCGGCCTTATGGACCTTATGGAAGTTGCCAGGCGACAGGAGCGGCGCTTTGTAACACAGCGTTAAGGGCGCGAGCAGCCGGTCCTCAGTAGACCAGACGTCTCGTTTAAATTCAGGTTCAGACAGAATAAGTTTCCATGTAGCGCCATCATCAGGTCCAACGACCTCCCATCAGCCTAATAAGCTAATATTAGCACGCTAACATGCTAAACTGTGACGGTTAATGTGGAAAACATTAAACCTGCTAAACATCAGCATGTTGGCATTGTCACTGTGAGCATGTTAGCATGCTGACATTAACATCACCTCTTATTTTTAATTTGCACATAAAAAAAGAGTGAAAACGATGAAGAAAACAACAAAAAACCCTCAAAATAAAAGAACAGGGCTTCACTGAGGTGGAAGGCTGGTGTATTAAAAAAAGCTAAATGCAATGGAAACAGATTAAGCAAATAAATCATGAAGGCAGAAGAGTGTGAACATCAGATCTGTGAATGATTCATCTTTTAATTACGTCTTCTCCTGCAAAGGTGTAATGGCTCCCAACTGGAGAAACAGCGCCACCAACTGTTTTTCTTGCTGCTCTCAATTCCTAATATTATAATATAAAAGTCCTGCACCGTAGTTCAGTTTCTTTTTTGCTGATTTTCTGAAAATTCAGCTAAAACGTGGAGCCTGGCTTTCATCCAAAAAACGCTGATATTGCATCGGAAACACAGTTAATAGGAAACTTTCCAAACTAGGAGTCGGGTGGGAGACGCTCCCGCAGGCTCCGTGAGGGATCCACATGACGAGGATGTTCGTGTGAGCCACTTGCTTTGTTTTACTGCTCAACATTCCTCCTCAGTGATCTGGTGCGTTTAGATTTTTGCCAACAGAAACAAGCAGCACTTAAATGACTCCGGGCTGCAGCTTGTGTTCCCTCCCCAGCAGATGAGCAGAGGAGGGGATGTAAATAGCACAGCGGGGATAGAAGAGAAGCGGTGAAGTGTATCTGGGCGTGCAGGTGTACTGTTTGACAGGGGAATGAATGTTTTTTTGGTGTAATGCATTCAGAATGAGGCAGGAGCCGTGAAGAACACATGCTGTGTACAGATAAGTGTGATGAGTAACACCTAAACTGATTCAACAAAGAAGTGCTTTTGTGATTGTGCAGAAATCCTGCAGAGGATCACGGGAGTCCCGGTGAGACACACCGACACCCTGCTCTTCTACCTTCGCTCAAAAGATGTAGACATTGTTCCGTACGTAGGCCTGGATCAGGATTTCAGCTGCTAAATTTACTCACAAACACAGTAGAGGACAATGTCTGGAAATGCAAACAGGGCTCAGAGCAGGAGAGGGTGTGTGGGGGGGTGTTTCTGAAAACATTCAGAGGACGACAAACAAGAAAAAAAGAGGTATAAAATGACAAGATACACTACCGTTCAAAAGTTTGGGGTCACATTGAAATGTCCTTATTTTTGAAGGAAAAGCACTGTACTTTTCAATGAAGATGACTTTAAACTAGTCTTAACTTTAAAGAAATAC
>JAVQJD010037460.1:0-15668 GCA_036023655.1 Nannoperca australis | reverse complement strand
TGCGTGCGTGCGTGCGTGCGTGCGTGCGTGCGTGCGTGCGTGCGTGCGTGCGTGTGTTCTCTGCATGTAGAGGTGTGTCCCAATGCGGTGTTGAAGGAGTCTATTGAGGTGAGGCAGAGTGTGAGAGTGTCAGTCTGACTGTGCTGACAGTTGTAGAAGGCTGTAGGTTGTTGGGACATGGAGAGCATCCGATCAATGCGTGTGTCCATTGCAGCTACAGATGCATAGCATTCCTCCACCATCCATCTGTTAGCAGAAGCACTTAAAGCATGTTGGCGTCTTTTGCTTCACTCTGAGTTGCGTTTTCCCCGTACAGCCTGTTCCTCAGTCTTCACCTGTATACTTTTTGCATGACTGTATGAATTTAGTGATATATTTGGCCTTTCTTTTGCGCCCTCTTTATCTAATTATGGGGCAGAGCAAAAGAGTGGCTACAGATGAGGATCCCGCCTTGAGGACAAAGGCTGACTATGAGTGTATCCCTCAAATGTTTTTGTTTTTCATTTTTCAGTGCTGTAAAGCAGCCTAGTTCTTTCTCATGTACTCCTATTCTGCATGTAAAAACAGGCAGCTTATTTTCCATATAGGCCCACTGACAGATGGGTCACGGTCAGAGTGCTTGTGTAGCAACAGCATTTTCCAGGAATGGTATTTCTTTTGTCTTGCTTATTATGAATTTGTAATCTGTGTTTTTGCTTTTTGTTTAAGCATCCGGCACTTTTTAACCTCACTTGTGTATAAAGAGTGTGTTCATGAAATGCTGGAGTCTTTGTACTACAGTTTAATGTCTCAAAAACGATAAAAATAATATTATGTGTGTTGAGATGGTGCAGCGGCCCTGTTACAGGCGCCTGTTTGTTTACAGAGCTATCTCGGCCGTTTGTGTTTGTTTAGAGCAATGTGATAGAACACAGGTCTCTGATAACGCAGTCTCTTTCTCCTCCTCCTTTCTGTTCATTCAACTCCTCACTCATTTTTTTTCCCTTTGCCCTGCAGCTGTTTTTGTTCAGCTTGGTTTACTTTCCATCCAAAATGTTAGGTCAAATACAGACTTGTCCCCATTTCACAAGCACACATTACAATATGCTGGAGTGTCTGCAGACAACATAACCCTCCTGACACAGAGAAGCATGGCTCAGACAAAGAACTTTAACAGAGCAGAGTTTGATCCAGGTCTCAACCCTGATCCTGACCCTGAGGTCAGTTTACAACTAGTCAAACCTTTAACCCTAAAGGGTCACTTGCATAGTGTGGAACTTGTTTTACTAGCAGTGTTGGTGCAGAGTCTTGAAAGTTTGGAAAATGCATAACATTAACTGATGTGTAACAATTTGGTTTCGGTAACTTGAAAAGGCTGAATTTGACTCTAGGGCTGCAACAAATGATTATTTTCATTATCAATCAGTCTATAATGTTTGCAGGTTAATTCATTTGTCTGAAAAATAGTTAATAATGCTAAAAAACAAGATGATGTCTTTAAACTGCTTGTTGTGTCTGATGAACAGTAAAATACATAATATGAAATAAAACAGCTATAGGTTCGGCATTTTCCTGGATAAAACACTTGAATAACAAATACATTTTCAAGATTTCAAGACATTTGCTGTTGATCGATTAAACTGTAATAATAAATCATTTTAGCAGGGGGTGTAACCCTCTCTCTCTCTGTCCCCTTTTCATTCTCCAGGGGCAGTACCGGCCTTCAGACCTCCTGTGCCCAGAAACCTTTGTCTGGGTACCAATAGAGCAATGCGTACCTCAGCTGGAGAACTCTCGATATGCTCGTTTCAACCAGGATCCTGATGCAGGTACAACTCTGCTGTTATCAATATTCATTCATAGCTTGGTCTTTGATCCTCTAGTTCTTCATACACGCTGTTCTGGATGAACCCATAAACCTTGGGTTAACATCTGATCCGGTTTCACGGTGATGGTGTAGTGGTATATGTAGCTCAGCTGTTGCTGAGCAGGGGTAAATGGAGGGCCGGCAGCTCTCATCACACAGTCTTCTCCCCCTGTGATCCTTCAGTATGGTCAGAGCAGAGCCAGCGCTGTCATTATGGAAGGACCATGTTGCCATTAGTTGAATAATGATATCAGCAATAATAAACCGCATGCAGAAGGTAGACTGGCAGACGCCCATTGCCTGGCCTGGCGGGGTGAGAGGTGGGGGCCAGGGAGGGTGTTTAATAGAGTGTGAGAAGTGAGTTTGAAAGTTTTGAAAGTAGGAAAATGTTTTTCTGCATGGGTGCAGCAATACAGCCAGAGATAGATTTTCTGACTCCTTATTTCTTCGTATTTCTCTCCACTCACTCTCCTGTGTTGATTCTGCATTTTTGTATTTGTGGTGGTTTTAGGTGAATATGCAGTGATGTTCCTACAGCTCCCACAAAAACCAAACTGAAATAGTTTGCATCGTATGCTGAGCAGAAAGACTCGCACCTCATTTAGTCTGACAGTCCAGTGAGTATGACACTGCTCTGCTTCGTAATAAAAGGATAAAACAAGGTTTACTGTACAAATACTGTATTAAAGGAATTAATAGGAGATGACTGGAGATTGTGCATGCCTGGGTTTCAACATGCGTACATGCATATACATGCTGTGGCCATTAATCTACATCACCAAATAGGCAACAAACAGGAAAGTCCACAGATAGACAGTAATAGGAGATGTGAGAGGTCAATAAGTTGAATGTCAAGTAGACTGGGACTGATAGATGGAGGGTAAGGAAGGGAGGAATAGAAGAATAGATGAAGGGAGAGAGGAGGGGGGTGTTTGATTAAAAAAAGATTTTAAAGAGATGGGAAGAGAAACGGAGGGAGGCCGGTGGCTGAATGCTGGCACTAGAAGAGAGACAAAAGAGGGATGTGTCAGTGTGGAGAGACAGCTTAAGAGTTTGTTGTATTGAGGTCATACTTGGACTGGATTCCACGCAGAGACATAAAAACACAAATGAGGAACTTCAAAGAAAAAACGTTATCTGGCACGAATGCCCCCCTCCCCCTGATCCCCGTTCCAGGGGTCAGATTGAGTGGTGAGGTAAGGTTTGTGGGCATAATTTCTAAAGAATCAAAATCTTAACACATTTTAAGGAAACAAGGATTCGATAGAGTTTTTATTTTATTTCCTGTTTTGCTTTGGCTGTTGAATCAAAACACCCAGGAGAAATGAGGGTGTTTAAAAGACCATCAGTAGACTGGTCATTTACAACATTGCCATTAACAGCTCAGCCAGTGTGGTAGGTCTGACCTTTTCTTGTCAATCATACCACTAATCCCTGAGTAGGCACAAATTACTGAGGGCAAAGTGGCTGTCTCAGAGTTAGCAATTCTCACTGTGGCGCGAGTGTGTGTGTGTGTGTGTGTGTGTGTGTGTGGCTCTTGCGGTGCCTCCATTCCGGCATGGACTGTTGATCTTGGACAGTCTGGACATTATTTCAGGCCTAGCAGTGCAAACGCGGTGTCATTACGTTTTAGTGCTAGCTGTCTTGACGGTTAGCTCTCAGCTCTGTTGCCAAGCTGTGGGGTGCCAGGCTAGTGGTGGTACAGAGGTTTCTGTCTTCTCTACAAATACACCCAGTGGTTACTCACCAGGTCAGCCTGCACCGTGTCATCATCAAGTTAGCAGCATGGCACATTGTTGAGGCCTGTGGCCGAGTCCTAATTGGCAGTTGGTCAATGTGTGGCTTGTTTTCGGCCCAAAAAAAAGACATGTTGCAATCGGTAGGGAAGTCCTGACTGCATGTAATGGTGTGGGAATCTCCTATGTGTCCTTTAAGAAGTAAGAAGTAACTATCTATTGTAGTCCCATTTATGTAGCTGTTATGACATTTTGTACTCTGGTCTGATTTCTCACTATGCTGCCAACGGAATAAGAGTGTCACACTATTTTGTTTGTCTACTTGTGACTTTGCTGTGTCAATAATCAGTGTGCCAGTGTATCAGCTGACTGTCGACAGCAGTCGGTTCAATGTACAACCTCCTAATGTCTCCAGTCTGTGCTGTTGACTAGCAACAAATATACAACATAATATTTGATTTATATCAACTACCTTTACCTTGGTTGTCAAGTACAACTCATGTTATGTATCCAGGGTTACAATACAACCTTGTAACCTAAACAGAGAACAAAAGTTATTGGTCTGAAAATGTATAAAGATAAAAACAAGTTGACAGAAAATGTTGTTTAAGAAAGTTCAGTTTGTACTCAAACTGCCAGCAAAGTCCCCATTAATTCCAACTTTGGCTTGTTGTAAGGCCCTGCCTCAAACTCCAAGCCTCACCCAGGGGTGAATGAGAATTGGGGTGCTGGTTGTGCATTCAGATTGTAAGCGTGACCGGGTTACAGAACTGTCCTAATTACGTGTGTAAAGACAGCTAATCTAAAGTTTACACAACTCTGTCCAAAGCAGGCTCACATTGATTACATGCCTGCTGCTGACAGATCGAGGGCGTCGTTGTAGCCTCTCAAAAATGTGCATTTTATACACACACACACACACACACACACACATTTTACGCAGTGCATATCTACTATCTCTCACACACTCATAATCAGTGTTTGCTTGACAAATCAAGCAATAGGGGCACTGCCTGTTCAGCAGGATAAACACTTGTGAATAATGTGTGACAGAAATAGTCACCCCCTGGACCATAAGTGCGTCCAGCAGGCGCCAACACAAACACACAAAGTTACAGATTGCATACACACACTTTCTAAAATCTCTAAAATGCTGAAATAGAACATTCTCATTGTGATGCTCTCTCTTTCATGCCTCGTAGGAATACACACATTCATTTCTCCTCAAGCTAATTGACTCTCAGATCTTCAGTATCTGTGCTTTCAGCTGTGCAAAGTGAAGCCGAAATATTAGGTGGGGGAGCACCCACCCTTGCCTACTCCACTACATTTCTAGCTTTTACAGTACACACTTTTCATATCTTGTCTCACTGTCAAAACCACTTTGTTCTGCTCTTCACCGGGCTTTCTGCTCCTTAGCCTGACTTGCACTAATGTTCCCATTCACAGCAGAGAGGAGACAGATACCACTCCTCTCAGAGTGTGTCATAATGCGGGAGGTAATCTGCTGCACATTTACTGCTCTGGAAGAACCTTTCCCTGCTTTTAATAACAATAAAAAGGACAATATCCTTTATAATGCTGAGAAATTCTCTTGTTGCTTTCTTTACTTTGGAGGTCAAAATTCATGGTCAGCTACAGAGATTCAGGATCTCGCTTTCAGCTGGACGGATGCGTGCTAACACAGGGGCTTGAACCCGGGTCTTCCGGTCAAAGAGCAATCTTCTTACTACACCACCATTTTGGCCTTTTCCTTTTCAAATGTAAGCCCTATTTTGGATTTGCAACATTGGGTCATAGGGAGTGGTCATAACCTGATAGCCTGCCTTTGACCTGCATCTAGTGTTAAGCAAGTGTTTGAAAACTTTAGATGGATGGGAAGAGAGAGGGGAGCGTGGCGAGGTGTCAAGTCCGGTAGCCTCGGCTCTGACCCTCTCACTCCCCGACCGACCCTCACCACTCCTCTTCCCCCCGACCCTTGAACCCCGACCCAGAGGAGCTGTGACCTCAGAGTGGCGTGTCACTGAACGTCCGGTGAGCCTGACGGGAACAGGGTCTGGAGCCACTCAAAACGAGGAGGGGGGATTGATGAAGGACGGAGTGAAGGAAGAAGAAATGAAAGTTGTTTATGTGAGGAGCGGATGTTTGGATTGCCTTGAGTAACACAGAGAGAGAGATAGAGCCTCTGCTCAGTATTACTGCTGAGGTTAATAGACCATCTTAAAGCCGCGTGCTGCTATCCATTTTGTGAAAGTGTTCACTACTTTATATCTTCACAAGGGCATAGTGGTGCTTTAGACCAGTGTCACACATTTGAGTGGACAAAGTGTATCTTTGCGTAACTGTTGTGTAGGTGGGCTGTCACACTGATAAAGAACATGAGGAGGCACATACTTAAAGAGACAATGCTGAAGGCAGCTTAAGTTATGAAGGAAGCACTGAACGATTAAATATTTTCACTTTCATCCCATCAGGACACATTAATTCTTCATGGACCAAAATTATGGTCATGTGGAAGTTGCATAACATGTTTACATCTTTTAAAACCCGTTCCCCCACACGGTGAAACTTAACATACTGCTGAGTTTCTTCATTTAAAAGTTTTGTCAAGCATTCTTCAATTAAGTGACTCAGCGGTTTTTAGAGAAGGGGAAAGACACAGCGGTTAGGGCATTACTGAGCAGGGAAATTAGCCTAATAAATAAAATATGAATCCACAGTGTGGTTTGTTGAAATGTGCAAATATCTTTATGGAGAATGGGGGAGAGAGAGAGCTACGAAGCCTCGGGGGTTTATGTTTATACCCAGCTCTCTTCTTTCCTCTGGCTTGTTTTTCAGGTAGTGTCTGTACAAGTTCGTTGCCGTAGTGATGAATAGGACATTCACTGTATATCTATCTAAACCCTTGTGACCATTTGAATTCTCTCATTGTTGAGTCCCATTGGAGGGATCTCTAAATGTTTCCTTCGGTGCTGCTGTCCTTCGGTGATACTTGGTTGACCCGTGTTGCTCGTAACAAGTTTCTGATCGCATCCAGCCCAGAGTGGCGAGTGGGAGGCCCTGAGCTCTATTAATACCAAATCTAACTCGCTCCTGTTTGACTGATGTGTCGCCATGGGCCTGGGTAGCTAGTCCACTCCTCTCCAACTGGCCTGAAGGTTTTTTCATCTGCTTCCTCTCAGCTCGGCCAGACCAGGATTGCACCAGACAGGCAGGACAGGTCGATTGGATGAAATAGTGTGTGTGACGTGCATTTCAAAAGGCACCATATAACATTTACATTTTAGGCATTTTGCAATTACTGAAATAGCCAAATGCTTGGAGAAAACAAGCTAAGGAGCTTAGCTAATAGCTAAGGAGCAGGATAAAAGCATTTTAAGAGGGCAATTACAGTGAGGAGAGGGATGTCATCCGTTGTGGAGAGGGTGACATGAGGTACTTATTGAAGTTCCAGTGAATTACAGCAAATCAGGGTCTCTTAAATTCTGACTGGAGTGGGAAGATGATTAGTGTAATTTTGAGACGCACTTGCATTTACACAGTACTGTGCAGTATGTTTGGTTCGGTTGGCTCAGTTGATACTCCATGCTGATCTACCCCTTGCATGTCCTCTTGGCACCGCAGCTTGGCTCAACCTCTCACTCCTGGAGGCAGTGGTTTTAGTGTCAGAGTGAGGGTCATTTTTAAAAATCATTTTTTCCCCCTTCCGACTCTCCATAGGACCATTCTTAGCTGCTGAACATGCACACTTGTGAGATTAGCAGTGTTTTCACTGGTCTAATGGCAGCTGGCAGTGTATGACACAGGACCTGATGACATGCTGAGTTTGGCAAGCCAGCAGGGAGCAAGGCCCCAGTTAAACAAGGCCAACTAACTAGCCTGCTCACGCACTCCGGGTTCAGGGCACAGGGGAATTAGTGCTTTGGGGGGAATATGCTTTCTGCTCCTCCAGCAGCTTCTCGGAATACCGGTACATCTGTGCCAAGTCACTCAGAGGTTAACTCAAAAAATGAGGGGAAAATAAGAACAATGTTTATTGTGCTTGATGTGTCTACACTGTTTCTTATTATGTTCTCATGTGTGCCTGTTTGTATCCAGGAGATGCTCGGCTGCTCAAGGATGTGGGCAGAGCTCTGGTGCTATACAGACGGACTGTCATGCCGTACGCAGCCTACTGCCGCAAACGCAAAGGCTCCAGCGACGAGACGGAGGTGCAGCAGTACGCCGGCTTGGTTGGCCAGGACTGTGCTGAAAGGATCTTGCTCTACCGCGCCTAAACACACAGCGTCACACCACTGCACCTTTTAATATACGTAAATACACACGTCCCAGCAGTGTCTATCTGTTTCTGTTTCTGTGAGGCTACCGTCTGTGTCGCTTCACACTCTGAAAGTGCTTTCTGCTGCCTCTCCCAGTATTCTCTTCATGCTTAGCCCTACACAAGCTGGAACAATGCAGTATAGTATAAGCCACTCACTATCTACTGTGTGTACCCATTCACCCATCGGCCTCATTCATCAGTTATGTCTCATTCACATGTATTTTATAAGTTCAATTTTATTCAAAAGTAAATCCTGCAGCATCAGTTTTCTGTTTAGTTTGTGTGCATCCTTTTGTTTGGTTTGACTCTCTACAGGGACCAGTCCCTTGAATGTTATCATGTATTCATCGCTTTGATTTGTTGCACCATGCGCAATCCTGTATTCTTCAGCACTGATGTAGCATCTAGCTACACACAGGTGACAGCTCTCCTCTGAACTGACAGGTTTAGACTCATGTCAGCATTGCCACTTGAAGAGCATGTTCTCCTTTGAATGTTCAGTGATTTTGAAGTTGTTTTTCAGTTGCGGACGTCGTATCCCAAAACTTTGAGCTGACTACACCACAACATTGTAAAGATTTTTTTTCATGGGTTCATGTGAAGCAAAGTCCTCACTGTGTTTAATGTTTTTGTCTGTTATATTTATAGCTTTATTTGCTTTTCTTTTAATATTGACGGTGTTATTTTTTGGTTAATCAAATAAAGAGGTTGTATATTCCCTGCTTGGACTTTGTTGCTTTCCTTTGCATGCTAATGATGCAACACAACCATGAATCCACTGGCTGTGGGATGTTGGGGAACAGGGCAGTAATTAATCATGGGTCCTCATGCTGGCACCAACTATGTACAATTGTACACATACAGTAGTAAGCTTATGTCTCTTAAAACACATGCACACCCAGAAATAACTGCTTCAGTTGTTGAATTGGGCAACGCAACAGGTGTTAGATACATGAGCTGGCAGAACACGAATGGCCTCTCACCCCCAAACAGAGGGTCAGCAGCAGTCCAGCTCTCAGTCAGGGCAGAGCTCAGCTGAGCGGGTGTCAGCAGCATATGGATGTACACACACTACGGTGGTCATGGCAGCTACTCAGGATCTTAATGCTACTTCTCTGTTAAGTAGTTAAAGGACATGTTGGTTCTTTGAACAATTTAATCTGAAAACTTTCCGGGCAGCGGAGGACTCGATGCTATCAGAGATCTGTCTTTGCAGCCTCTGTGTAACTAACTTAATTTAGTTAAATACTTGAGTTCTAAATGTTGTATCTGATGTGCCTTTTTGCAGAAAACAGTATTGAGATTGTATCTAGTGTGTATTTACACCCTTTGAACCAGTTGACGCCAGAAACTGACCCCTTTATAAAGAGTTTTTCTTCTTCTCAGTGTCAGAACTGAAATCTGAACACACAGACATCAAACACATCAAACACACTGACACACACACACACACACACACACACACACACACACACTTTGTGTGACTCACTCTTTCCAGGTTCTCTCAAATCTCTGATATCCATCACTGATAAATCCACTTAGAAATTAAAAAAAGAGAGACTCCTTTTAACTTCAAATCTTGCCTTGATAGTAATCAAATTAAGATGCTTGCTAATTTAGTGATACAACTTATTTTTTTGTGCATCAGAAATACATCAGTGAACCTTTTTTTTTATATTTATATACACGATAAATATTTAGGTGTGGTGAGTCATTTATATATAAATGACAAAATGCATTTGTGTGAGCATTCATTAATATCGAGACCCATTTGATTCCAATTTGTCATTTGTTATTGTAATGACAATATGAAATTAAAATGTGTGATAATAGCATCATTGTCAAATACATGTTCAACATTTCTTCAGAATGTTACAGAAAAAAGGAAAGTTTGGAGGAGAAACTAAACATGCATGATGATCCCACTGCCAGTTTTTCCACCATGATCTCAACATTAACAGTACGTATTTACTTTTTAAATCCTCCTGCTCACAGAAATGTTTTTCTGAGGTGGTCAGCCATGTTGTGTGTGTGGTATCTCTAACCCAGCAGGATGAGTATCCTGTTCTTCTGGATGCTCACGTAGAGACACAATCATGCAACTAACCGAGCTAAAAGTGTAGCCAATGTCAGCTTGACCCTGGAGTAGACTTGTATTTGTGCAGCAGCTCTGCTCTCCGGTGCAGTCTGACCTGACACACATTCTGCCAGCTTGACTGTCTGCACCCAATCCTGAGAAAACAGTTGAGAGTGAGTCTATCCAGTTTAAACTCAACCTGGGTTTAAGAGCAGTCCTCGGGAATTAGGACGGACTGACAGGCTAATTCTCCAAGAAGGGAACACTGATGCTGGCTAGTGGCCATGTTGGATTCACTGTTTCTCTCCCACATTAGGCATTCTTCCCCTCAGACTTAATGTGCAAAACACAGACACACACACACACACACACACTCCTGGCACTGTCACAGGTAGTTTGTCTTGGTGGACGCTACACATAAGGACATGTGCCAGTGCTGTGGTGGACCTCTTTCTGTCTGACGGCTATTTTATAATGAGTGCAAGACACAGCATGGCAGGGTTTGGACATTATGCTGATATGTAATTGTGTCACTGGTCATAATTCTTATTAAGTATGAGGTCTGTACTGACCACGCACTGCTGCTGAAATACCGTTCAGCCAAAGGTCAGCATTCAGAGAATAAAGGGGGCCTGGAGGGAAGGCTTTATCTTCTTGTCAGACCTGAGTCACAGAGATGGTTTAAATACTCTATGGGTTATTTTAGGCTGTGTTAGTGCCAAATGGGTGGGGTTTATCACACTGGAAAATAAAGAGACCGCCAAAAATCTGTGAAAGAAGAGTATTTTATCGATTTTTGGATGTGTGCTTGCTATGTGCGCTTGCTTACACTAAATAATCTTAAAATGTTAATTATTTGCATGACATGTTGAATGTGAGTTAAAGTTTAAGCACTTAAAGAAGCAAAAATGTCTGTTAAGGTTGAAGTAGTGAGCGCATGTAAGTGCAAGTTTGATTGTAAGAGCCAAAAGCAGGTGAAAACAAGTGTAATTAGAGAAAGCATGTGCATGTAGTCCTGTAAAAGTCCTGTAGGCAGTCGAATTGTGAGTTTCCATGTGAGCACTGAAAGTAGTTGAAGAGTCAGCTGACGAGTAAGAGATGAAAGCAGCTGAAATGTTAATTTGCAAGCCATGACGATATCATGACGATATTAAATAAAGAGGAAAGGATGTTAAATATGAAAAAAAAAATTCAGTTGTTGTAGTGTCAGGGTTAGTCGAAGTGTGCGCACTGTTAATAGTCGAAGTGTCAGTTGTTAGTCAGCTGTTTAAATGTCAGTTTAAGCTCAAGTAAATAAGTATTTGTATCTCTATTCTGTTACACAACAAAAATGTTCCTCCTCCTCTCCACTTGCTGCAATTTGCTGTAGCTCCTCCACAGAGGAACAGTGGCCAGATGGAAATGCCAGGGGACCCACAGAGGAAAGAGGACGTGTCAGCGTGAAATATTATGGGAAGGAAAAGCAACTCTGAAAATAAGGAAAAAGAGACACCATGCCTGACATTTTCCCTTTTTCCAAATGTCTAGTCCAAACTTGCGTGTGGAATCATGTAGGAGAAATATGGAATAATATCCCCCAGCTGTTTACCTAAATGTCTCTAAATGTTACATGCTGACTTAGTGAGTATTATTTGCTTTTGTGGTAAATAAGCGGGAAAATGTGTTTAGGAAAAGAAGAGTTTTGCTGATTTTTATCTCTTTTGAATATTCAATATTATTATAAACAATACATGCTGCCAGGGAATGGAGTTAAAGCATATGCGTCATCTACCAGCATCCCCTGATCACATCTACAGCACGTGTGAGTAAACCGGGACTCTGTGTCGCATCTGAAGGAGCTATTACATGATGCTGACTTCCTGTTTGTAAATCTGAAGCTATCTGTGGGCAATGAGCTGTTTGATCTCTGTACAATCTTTCTACAGTACATACAAGGTTTATTTCATCGTACCCGGGGGCAGAATGTAAACACTGCCTCTGCCCACAGTATTTAGTGTGTGTGTGTGTGCTGTGTTTACTCTTGCTGGCCCCTGTGTGCGTGGGCTGCTTATTTGGATTGGCTCCCCATAAGCACACTGTGAGTTTACAAGTTCATTTTTTTGATTCTCCCAAGCTCAATCCTCTGTCCACCATTGCATGTATGTGTGTGTGTGTGTGTGTGTGTGTGTGTGTGTGTCTATATGTCTGTTATTTGTTCCATTACAATGCGGACGTGTATTATTGGTGCATGTTTGTACTGTCACCCACGCCAGGCCCCCCGGACCAGCGGAAGCTCCCAGGCCAGAGGAAGTGCCGGGCTCCTTTGTGAACAAGCCCCCCCCACCCCCCTCGGATTAAGCGTATCGCACCCTAAATGCAGGCCCTTTCTCCTGGGGATTATCTAAGGGACAGGGGGGCGCCCACTCCCACTGGGGCCCTGTCACCCAAATTCAACACACCGTCACCAGACTGCTCCCTACCCTCCTCGCTAGGACACAGGACATGAGGGGAGGCATTGTGCCCCTAGAGACAATGCTAAAGTGATTAGCCTGAGTTATTAAGGGAGCATAGAAAATGCATTTTGACATGGGGCTTCAAGTTGATCCAACTTGCTGTTGGACATGGTGAAAATATTCACAAGCATCAGGTTGTTGTGTACATATGATTTGTCATTCTGAAGTGTACGGGTGCAGGCATCTAGTCAAGAGTAAACTATTTAAGCTCAGTTGATGTATTTGCAAAATAGTTTAAAATGTTATTTTTAAATACAATGCACTGTTAAAGATTAAACCAGTGGTTCCCAACCTTTCCGACTTGTGACCACCCTTACAAAAAAGCCGTGTCTGGTTGGTGCTCCTTTGTCACGTTTCAGATGTCTGTGAGTTGTTAGCGGTTCTACCAGAGAGACATTTTCCCTCTAACCCTCTCAGATGATTTCATTTAAATAATAACAATGCAGTTTGAGGCCCAAAGAGGAAAAACTCCCCAATATGTCACAAAAAAGCAAAGATTAATGAAATATTAAAAAAATGAATATCAATTTGTGTCGCACAATTTTGTTATTTCTTCTCTCCAACCTCTGCACTCCTATCATCTCACGACCCCTCAGATTTATTCTGTGACCCTTTGGAGGGGCCCAGCTCAAACTAGCTCCTTTAGCTAGCTGATAGTAAATGATGTAAGCGCATGAGGTTGAACCATATCCAAAAACACGTTTTGTAGATCAAAAGCTGTACTGTAATTAATCATTATCAATTCATTATCTGACTATAAGGGTGAATCAGGGTGCACATGCATGAGAAGAGAGACCCTCTGTTCTTAAAGTGCTGCTGTGTAGGCATGGAGACAATAAATGACTACAGGGAGATAAATGTTGTCCTCATATAAATCCCCCTGTCTGTGTGTTAGTGCTTCTCTCTTCTCCCTCCCCACTCTCTCCCTACAGGTCTTTACCACATTAATGTCTTTCTTGTCGCTCTCCTTCCTTTGTCTTGTCTCCTGCTCCTCTGGCACAGGCCTGTGCATCTTATTCTAACTGAGGCGGTCATACATATTCCCACTGGCATTAGAATACTAATGTGTCAGTGTGAATAGAGTAAAGCTTTCAGGCGGTGGTGGGAGTTCACCCACCCTCAATATGTGCTGTTTCTTCTGTGGAATCTAAATCTTCTTGCGCTTGCTCTCTCCCTGCTGCTTCTTTAGCTTTAGTGTCATTTAAGTCCGCTACGGAAACTTCCCTAACTCGCCCTCCTGTCCCTCCACTTTCTATTGGATGTGAGAAATATATTTTCCAGAAGTTTAGAAAACAGGTAGAGGTGAGAGTCACAACCAACATCAACCACCTCCTAAACTTCTGTCCCTCCCACTCTTGGCCCATGAAAGCCAGCGCAGCCAATATTTGCGGAGCTCTAAATCTTCGCCTGTTGAATGCTGCTGTTGTTGTGGAGGGGAGTGCTTGGCATTGTCACGGCAACCTGCTGGGTCTGAGGGGGAGCTGGCTCGTGGAGGAGAACAGAAAAATGTCTGTATAATTAAGATTATAAAAACTCTGATATTTATGGGCTACGCAGGCTACACAACTCCAGCGGGGCGAGAGAAGTTGTAGCAGCAAAACTGGATCCTTTTCACACTCTTTTTCCTCACTGTGTCGTTAATGGTGTTTTTCTTGAAGGAGGTGTAGTGGGGAGTAAATGTTGCAGTTTTTTTTTCATATATCTCACAGTCTAGCATTGCCATGCATTTTCCGTGGAAATTCCATGAAAATATCTATAAAATGTTCATAATTTCTTTCATTTTAAAAGCAACAAGCATGCAAATCTTCTCTCTTGTTCAGTTTCCTTTGTCTGCTGTCTCACTTTCCTCCTGTATTCACACCTCTTTCATGCTCTAAATACAGTTGGCCCACAAATCTAACAAATAAAGAGTGCAATATTTAGTCCTAATAGCCTATAATATCTTAAGCCATTTTTATGATTAGGTTTCAACTAAGTACCTACAATGTTGGTTCTTAATAGTCAAAAGTGGTAAAAAGGGTTTTGTTACACCATATCACAAGAAATAATATGTGGATTTATGTACTCACAGCATGGTTGACCCACACATTAATATTTGATAAAATTATATTGACGTGAACAACCTACAAAACTTTCAAAATATATAAATCACCAGCAGATCATTTGCAGAACTGTATGTTCTACCCCCAAAGTCTTATACAGCTGTACAGCATCACATCCCCCTTTTCCTCCCATCTCCCCCAGTTAGAGAATCTTCCACACATGAGCAGCCATTCCTGATTAGCCACACATTTGAGAAATGTCAGAAATGTTTCATGCGCCTTGTCTCAGCTCAACTGGTGCAGTCAGATGTCCATACAGGACTGATAAAGGCTATGGGCCAAGGAGCTAAGGGTTCAGAGGGGATGTGCTGCATGCCATGGGGCCACTATTTGGTTTAGACGATGAAACTTCTGCCATCTTCAGCAACCCTCAGTGTGTCCAGGAATCATGCGTGAAAGGAAAAACTGATGTCTTTGAGAAATCAAATGACAGAACTGAAATCCATCCATCATTAAGAACCAGGCCACCTGAACTCCAGTTGCCCGACGGCCCATGAGACCGCTGAGCCATTTGCAGAAACACTTAACTGAACAAATATTTTTATTTCTTGTAAAAAGTGGGCACAGACCTTCCAACTGCCTGGCTCGGGACAACAGTGTGAGAGGGTGCGGCTGCTGGTGGAGCTGCCATGTGTCGATAGATGAGGAAAGGGGGACGGATGGGGTAGTGGAGCACAATGATTTTTTTTTTTTTTTTAAATGCTGTCTGGAAAAGACTTCAGTTGGGAAAAAGGTGTAGAAACATTTCCGATGGACTGCATATACAGTTTGATGACCATCTTTATGATATTTAGTTTAAGTGGTGGTGTATTTGTAAGTAAATACAGTGGGAACGGAAAGTATTCAGACCCCTTTACATTTTTCAGTCTTTTTATTGCAGCCATTTGCTAAAATCGAAAAAGTTAATTTTATTTCTCATTAATGTACACTCAGCACCCCATCTTGACAGAAAAAAACAGAAATGTAGAAATGTTAGCAAATGTATTAAAAAAGAAAAAATATCACATGGTCATAAGTATTCAGACCCTTTGCTCAGTATTGAGTAGAAGCACCCTTTGAGCAGTACAGCCATGAGTCTTCTTGGGAATGATGCA
>JAVQJD010037450.1:0-21915 GCA_036023655.1 Nannoperca australis | reverse complement strand
CCCGGGGGTTTCAACACCAAAATAAAACCTAACTGTCGCCGCCCCCAAAAACCCCCCCCCCCCCCCCCCCCCCACCCAGAGAGTGACATGACCTCCGACCGAGGGGTCTGAACTTCCGTCTCTCCGGCTGGCCCTGCCACGTTCAATTTGCCCTAACACATGAGCGCGAGGTGGCGGAGAGAGAGAGCCGACACCACAGAACAAGAGCGGGGCTTTTAAGCAGATGCTTTCTCACAGAGCTCGAATCTTCAATTTGGGAACAGATTATTGCTAGAATTGTGGAAATGTGTTTTTTTACTATACAGCCCTGGCAGCTTTTAAAGACAATTGTTGTCAGATTTTGAGCTTTGGTTTGAGGTGGAATTGAGCGTTTTTGTTTAAATGAATACGTTTGTGGCTCTGCAACACACTACTCCTGACACATAAATAATACAGAGGAAGAATCACACAAAGGAGGCAGATTTCCCTCAGGTAGTGAGTGATAATGCAATCAAAAAAGGATGGGAAAACGATTTATAATGCTTCAGAGAATCCTTGACTAATAGGATTTGTGGCTTAGGAGTTCTGGACCTACAACACCTAGAGGGGCGAGGGTCAGCAGGAATGTGAAAGAAAGCCAACGCAGATGAGTACTGATGAGAGGGACGTCCACCATACGCCCTTAAAGTTAATAAATCTAAAATCTGTAGTTACCTGTGCTGTATCATTACTGCATTAGCGCTAAGCTCAAGAAACTGGACGTAATCGGACGCTTTCACTCGGTTTAATTGTGAGGGTAGCTCCTACAGAGAGTCTTTGTTTTGACAGCAGTCCATCTGTTGGGGAGAAGACAGCAGCGGTGTGTGTGTGTGTGTGTGTGTGTTGCTATCAGCAGGATTGAGACACAAGCTTCTTGAGGCTCACCGGGGTGGTCAGTCTCCCGGCTGTGGGTATCTGCTATGAATGGGGAGAGAGGAGCATCAGAGGGATCAGCTCAGCTCACTGATCTGCACAGGAAACACAGAGCATGGGAACCCACCAGGGAGCCCAAGCTTGGCCCTGCGGTGGAAACCTGCTGATAAAGCCCGACTCAAGAGAAGACATGCACGATGTATCAGCTTTTACAAATGTTTCAGGAGATGCTTTTGTGCTTATGAGCTCAAATCATTCCTGTTTGCGGCTTTCACAAAATTCAAAATACGTAAAAAATACAGACTACCATACAGTACTCCATCTAGTTCAGTACTTGCATGGCATTGACGAAACAGAGCAGGGCTCCATCAGCTGATCAGTCCACCGAGCAAGGTACACCGCACAGCTATCTCACAACGAATGATCGCCCACTGATCAATACAGTGATGCTGAGGCAATGATAATCATAGTTAAATATTGGCTCAGGATTTCAAAAGTGTTTGCTCAGTCTTTCATTACCATTTAATTCCTAGAGAGAAATACAAAGTGAGATCTGATGTGTCCTGTAATAAGCTGACATTACTCTGCAGTTTTCCCTTCTTACTTAATTAAATGAAAGTCTCACTTTTTTCATCAGTTTATGAACTCATCACTCGCATGTTTTGTGAAACAGGCTTGTATGTAGCAGAGTAGCTACAACGTACAACAGTTCCCTACGAAATCTAGTGGAGTAGAAGTATAAGTGGCATAAAATGGAAATACTTAAGCACAGCAGCCGATCCAGTCTTCTTATTTAATTTCAAACCCAGCGTGCAGGTTTCATCACGCTCACTCGGTGCACAATGTAATATCCCCTAGAGCTGTAAATGTTCCTGTTTGACGGGCACTTTTCTGAAAAACTGCAAGTACAGCGAGTACAATGGCTCCCTCTGGCGGTAGAGGCAGACTATTACAACACCAGCATTCAGTCACCCAGTGCACTAGGTGTCGCTGTCCGATATTCTTGACATAAATGTATCGAAGTGCTTCCCTGGTTATTTCAGTTTGTGTCGTTTGTTTTCTGGCTGTCAACACTGTAAACACCTACACGGAGTAGCACCGGAGAGAGGGCTATCTGCTGGCAGGACGTTCGTGAATGGGAAATATTCCCGCTGCCGACTCTGGAGCCTAGCGGGGAAGAAAAGCCGGTCTTTGGTTGCTTCGTTGTGCGGAGGACGGAGGCAACTAATCGTCGCTAGTCGACGACCATGGCAGCGGCGACCGTCGCGGAGGCTGACCCGGCGGCGGGCGAGAGCGGCGCCGGCTTCACCGGCGTCCAGGACGGCGACTGGGACGAGTCTCAGCTCCGGAGATATTCGTTCCCAACCAAGGCTATTCCTAGACTTTCTCACACGGACCCCCGAGCAGAGATACTAATAAACAACGAGGTAAAACAAATTAACCAAGTTAGCTCGCTGAAACTTTGAGCGCTCACTATCAGTTCAGGGACCTTTTTCGTAGCAACAACGAGCCCTGTCTTTGGTAACAGCTTTGACCCGAGAGGCTTTTTCAGGCATTATCATACGAATGCACAGCGAGGTACTGAAAGTGACGGGGAGCTGTGTGCCATCGGAAGTGTCTCGAGGGAACGAGTTCACACGAGAGCATCGTCACACTATTTGGCAGCTGTGGAGATACTTACTTCTTGACTTTATTAATTATTTAAATCACTTTTCAAGCAACCGCTTCCAGGTTCCTAGTTGCAAGGATTCAGCCCTGTAAATCTGCGTCGGTGACAATAAATGGCATCCCAAATGAACAAGAGGAATGCGTTGTTTGTACCTGCAGGGCATTCAAATAACCGAGTGTCTTTTGCAGCTATGAGTGGGCTTTTTGTGCTTTTGGGAATGACATCCTAATAAAACTGCAAAGCCCACTGGGATTCCCTTTCGAGAGTAATGAAATGAGTGGCGTCACGTGAGACAGTGGGCCTTTGACATCTGGTTGGAGACGGTTGACCCATGATACTACAACATATCACTCGATAACTTCAAACCAGCATAAAAACCAGCTTGTTTCCCTACGATCGCATTGCACCATACTGTTATTTGCATGAATGAGCCACGGTCGTATATGTTGTGTTTTCAGCGAAGCCATTCATCTGTAATGATTCTTGTTGTTGGTGGTTCCTGACTAAATGGGAACATCCAGGGGTTCATGCACGTGTGATCCAGACGCACACCGAGCGGATTTGCAAACTAGATTCTGTATCAGGACCTCTCTCTTCTAGTGTAGTCATTACAAGCGTAGACAGGAATAGAAACGTGCCATCTTCAATACTTCTCAAAACTGACCAGGTTCCCGTTCTCCGCTTACATTGTGGCGGATCTAGTCCACACTTTAATAGTCAGCCCTTGAGAAATAATTTACAAGAATAGTAACACAACACTCTTGTTTTCGGGACATCACTAGGCCTACATACCGTTTGTTTTATATGGTGATATCCTGCTGATTTGATTGGATGTGTGCTTTCTGCACACGTCTACTGTGAGGTGATACGAACAGAGTGTGAAGACTGTTAGAAAACGTTAACCGCTTCAAAAGATCCCTATTGAAACAGTGCGCGGCGCTGAGCCCCGGGGACGCGTGGGGGCATTTCCCCTGTATGCGTGCAAGAAGGCAGAATAAAGATAGATTTTTATTATTTAAAACGACACACGAAGCCAATTTTACAATCAACACAACACGTGACAGCCAAAAAGGACCGAATCTATCTGATAGGCCTCAATCACAGAGCATCACGTGGAGCCGGTTGTTTCTTTGACCCAGAAGCCGCGAGTCGAACACTCACCACGCCGAAGTTAGTCGACGGCGTGTGGGATTTTTCTGTGCCATTTTATTTTATTTATTTATTTATTTTTTAACCACACACTCCGGCGAAAGTGAAACCTGCAGCCGGTGCAGTGTGTGTGAGCGTGTGTGTGTGAGAGAGGGGGGAGGGGGGAGGGGGGGGAGGCAGCGGGAGCGCGCCCACTGGTCTACGTTCAGTTAGTCACGTAGCCCTCGGAGCTCAGTGTGTTCAATACCATGCACCGACTGCACTGTCGGTGTGCGGCTTTTTTGATTTAAAAAAGAAAAGAAAGAAAAAAAAAAGGTTCTTCTGGACAGAAATAGAAAAATATAGTTTCGGGGATTTTGTGAGGAAACACACTGTGACACATGCAGCAAATGTTAAAGTTTATTTAACACGCCTTTTATTTTAAAAGAATAAAAATATGTTTTACTACTACTACTTCTGCATTTCACCTATTTTATGAAAAACATTAATAGTAATATATGTTCAAGTAAAACTAGCATCTACTGTAGATTTAAAAACATGTTAGATAAGAAATATTTATAAAACACCACAGTCTTTAAAATGATTATGGACCACCAGTGGTATAGCAGTCTTGTAAAGATTATTCCTTTCATTTTTTGTTGTTGTCATATTACTGTATTGAATGTCCTTTATTGGTTTTCAGGAACCGGTGGTTCTAACAGACACAGACCTTGTGTATCCAGCTCTCAAATGGGACATTGCGTACCTCCAGGAGAACATTGGAAATGGAGACTTCTCTGTGTTCATTGCAGAAAACCACAAATTCCTCTACTACGACGAGAAGAAAATGGCTAATTTTGAGAACTTTGTCCCCAAGTCACAACGGATGGAAATGAAATTCTCTGAATTTGTGGATAAAATGCACATAACGGAGGAAAGGGGAGGAGAGGAGAGGTAAGATACAGACTGATGCTCAGTCTAAACAAAATCCTCTCTTTGAAGCTCAAACATGCATGTGACCAAGATGGGATTGTGCTGCAGGTGTGCTTGATGGTGAAGGATATTTTCTCACATGATATATTTGTGAGCGAATGACTAAGCATTTACACAGGAGAATCACAGAACATTTCACAGATCACTTACTACAGAGAACTTGCGGGTTGACTCACTGACGCTCACAGTGGCTTGTAAACGAGCTCATATTGTGCAGAGACATTTTTAGCCCTTTTGGAAAAAGAGCTGCATTGCGACTTGTTTCAGGTGCAGCGAAGTGGCCCACACGTGTTTCATGTCTCTCCTCTCGTGCATTTCAAGGGTATATCTGCAGCAGACGTTGAACGACACTGTAGGGAAAAAGATTGTTGTTGACTTCCTTGGTTTCAACTGGAACTGGATCAACAAGCAGCAAGCCAAGAGAAACTGGGGTCAGCTGACATCCAATCTGCTGCTCATAGGCATGGAGGGTAAGGGTTCTGACACGAGGAATGCAGTTACAGTTTCTGCTGTGTAACGTAGGATAATGTGTGTTTTCCACACATCACATTTTCTATTATTATTCTCCCACCGTAGGCAATGTGACTCCAGCACATTACGACGAGCAGCAGAACTTCTTTGCGCAGATCCAAGGCCATAAGAGATGCATCCTCTTCCCCCCAGACCAGTTTGAGTGTCTCTATCCATATCCTGTGCACCACCCCTGTGACAGACAGAGCCAAGTAAGCCATATAACCTTATGCAATAGCATATTTGTGATTTTAGTTCCGTGAACTTCGTCTGTAGTGGTGGAGAGAAATCAGAGTAAAGCTCTCAGAAAGAGGGAGTCCGCTCAACTACATTATACAATGGTGTCTGCACATTAAAGACAATTATTACAGAGAGATTGTGTTAAGATGAAAAAGGACATGCATTTTGTAAAAATGTATCTAACTTGAGTTATTTTCAAACAAATGTCAGAAACGTTGGAAGGACTTAAATGTATTCTACCGTTCTAGACAGACGATTGACGTGAATTATGTTCATGATTTGTAATGAATCCCTATTTTTCATTTATAGGTTGATTTTGATAACCCCGATTATGAGAAGTTCCCCAATTTTCAAAATGTTGTTGGCTATGAGGCTGTTGTGGGCCCAGGAGATGTGCTCTACATCCCCATGTATTGGTAAGAAGAACCTCTGTATGGCTTTTCTATGGAAATGATGTATTCTAACATTACTTGTGTCGAAAAAAAATCAGCTCCACCACTAAATAAGCTGCTTATCTCTAAGGCATTGAGTTTCTTGGAGGCACTGTCAGCTGAGGTGTTTTCATGCTCTCTTGCATTTCACTATATTGTTTGATTTAACTGCTCAACACGCTGTTAGAAAATTATTTATTAATGTATGTATTAATGTTTTATTGAGTATTTACTCGGCCTTATTGATTGGCCCAAATCAATTGTCTGTCAAAAGTAACTACTGTGTAATGTAGTTGTAAGTGTTAGTAATAAAGCTAATGTGTCCGAGCATGAATCCACAGCGAGAGACGCTCTCACTGCTCTCTGGTAAGAAAAATAATAGAAATGGCCCATGCACAAGCTTTAGTTCCAGAATGAACTCAACCTAAATTGGCTTGGTGACAAAAATGTCCAACTGTGTTTTGTATCTCTAAAACAATGGCCTCCAAACCAGCGTGGCTTGTTTTGTTGGTGAGCTGGCTTCACGTATTCTCTCCATCGCATGCACCTGCACATCCAGTAACTGAACAGGTCCCATGTGAAGTACATAGTCAGTCCCGTTGATGTCTCCTGCAGTTTTCAAGCAGAAACCTACACACACGTAAGATCAGAGTAGGCTTGGCAGCTGCACACGTTTCGAAACGTCTACACCCAGTGATTACATTTCCTTCAATTGGCATTTACTTTTCGGGAGTTTCCCATGAATATGTCACCTCTAAGAAAAAGTGCAACAACCGTGTGTTTCCTGGTTACTATACTACCTCGTTCTCCCACTGTAGATGTCCCGCAGAGTTTGGGTTTTAGTTATTTATCTATCTTTTTTTTCTTCTTCAGGTGGCATCACATTGAATCACTGCTGAATGGTGGAGTGACGATCACTGTAAACTTCTGGTACAAAGTACGCACGTTTGAGTCATTGCGGGTCGTTACTTACATTTGTGTTGTCTTTTGCCACTGCACGTTTTTTTCACGATCGTTCACCTTTTTGACTCATTTGTTCAAGGGGGCGCCCACACCCAAGAGGATAGAATACCCCCTGCGGGCTCATCAGAAGGTGGCCATCATGAGAAATATTGAGAAGATGCTGGGAGAAGCACTTGGAGACCCACACGAGGTTAAAGCCCTTGCTTTTATACGCTCTTTGCAATACAAACTGTACTGAACACAAGTCACACATGAATGTCACACTGCCAGTTTCTAGAACATGAAATCAGACCCACATTTGGGTCACCTGTTCCATGCAATCCCTGGGGCATGCTGACCCTTCTAGCAACCCAATTACTGTGAATATTTATGGCTTACCTGATTTAGTACAAAGGAAAGGTACATGCAGTCTGGGACAATGAGTAAAACAATGTAATATGACACTATGAAGTAGCTCATCTTAACCAAGAATCCTTTTGTTTTCCTGTAGGTTGGACCTTTACTGAAAACGATGATCAAGGGACGCTATGACCGTGATCTCAGTTAGAGCCCCGCCCTTAAAACTGTTTGGAAACTGTACGCGTGTGAAAGTGAGACTGCTGCATGCGCAATGCGCATTCTGACTTTGGAGCCACGCATCTCGAAAACCATTCTGCTTCAGTCGTCTCCAAGTGCCATGGTCATTGCAAATACAACGATTACGGAAGAGACATCTGGCCTTCCTTGAAGTGTTTGAGGAGGAGGACTTATTGGGCCTAAGTCTAGATATATTTATGTGAACCAGTGTTTTCTCAACATTCTCATAATTCAAACTAATGGGTATTTTGGTATTTGTATTTGGTATTTCGCTCACCCAGTCAGTAGAAGTTGTCTGAGATCGGTACCTTTGGAACAACCTCAACATTTTGACCACTAATGGATGACTCAAAGGGTATTATATTATACACAGCACTCATCGGTTAAATACACGACATTTCTTATATACTACAATATTGGGTTGATGACTAAATGAATGACCATACTGTATTCTCCATAGTTATCACTTAGACAGCTTTAAATCTGATTTGGGTCATACCTCTAAGGATGACAAGCCTTGTAAGTGTTTGAAATATTGTATCCATGTATTCTACATTATCTCTACGCCTACCTACGTGGTTTTAGGGAGTGATCAGCAAGAATCTACTCTTGCAAAGAAGACGGCATAGGCACAGTAATAAAACACGGAAGTGCAGTGATTAAAAACGGATGAAAAACGTGTGGGTGTGCAAAAAGGGGGCTCATATTCAGCTGAAGGAATATGTGACTGCTTGCAGCTAAGTTATTTTAGCCGTGTGATTGCGTTGTCTTTTATTTTTGCTCTCGCTTGTTTGATTTATATTTCAAGGACTTTACTGGATGTGCTATTTTGCGTAGCAGTAAAAGGCGAGGGAGCACCGATTATAAAATGACATATTGCAATTTTAGTAGCAAATACAGTTAACTTTGAGAAATAAAAGAAAATACTGTAAATTACTGAGGGGAAACCTCTCCAAGTAATTACAGGGGATGTTTTCTTGGGAATATGATGGTTAAAACAGTATAAAAGCAGTTAAAGTGAACTGCTTAAATCATACATTTTTCTTCAAATGTTGTTAATGGAATGAAGTAGCTGACTGCTGGGATGTAGCTTATACTATATCAGACATTAGTGCAACATAATGTACCATCTAGTGGCCAAGTTTGCAGTTGCATGTTAAGCTTGCTGTATTGTTGCCTGGTCCACATGGCTACAATAATAAAACAATTCAGTATGTCGCATCAAACGCAGCAGATATGAGATAAAATCACGCTGCAATGTGTAAATGTGTAAAAGTAATTCCAGCTGAGAACTTGCTCTCATGATTGCTGTAGGTTGATCCTCAGAAATGCACTTTTTACTTACATTCAGCCATATTTTGAAGTGTTTAAACTTTAAAGTGCTCTCTTGAACTGTTGTTAAAATGTACATTACAACAAAAGGGGAGGATAATTTAATATGTTGTGCTGTAATGTGCCAAACCAGTACATGGGTATCCCCATATTCAGAAAGCTTTGCTTTCACATTGGATCAATTAGTAAGTAATGGACTATAAAACAGAAATACCTAAGCACTTAAATCACCAGGGAATTACTGTTTTTCAGAGTTTTGCTCTGTCCGATTAAGGTTTAACCTTTAAATTGCTGATAATGTGCATATCTGTTGCTTGCAGATATCACGATGATGGAACAGGGCTACTTCCTCTGTATAAAAGAATTACAGATTGTAATGTTTCATCTCAATTTTCTAGGTTAACCCTGTTTACTATATGTGCCTTGCTTAACAATGGCATGGGCACTTAATGTCGCAAAGACTTGATTTTTAAAATATGTTGTGGTCAAAATGTTTGTTTTCACTCTGGCATTAAATGGCTTTAAGGGTGGGACTGACGTGGGTATACTGAGATAGAGGCATGTTCCTGAATGCCTGTTTTGTTTTCAACATATAGTACGTGCTCTCCCCTTGCTCCTCTGATTAAAGTTTGTTTGCAAAGTCCTACAGTTCTGAATGGTTTCTTACACACAAAGCTATGAACGTTTTGGATTAGTATCTTAAGTAACATGAATGAATAATGCAGAGAAGATTAATGATCTACAAAAATTTGTATTTATTTACTACAAATTGTGCGTCAGCGTTATCTTAAAGCGCAGGGTTAAAACTCAGTTGTGACTAAACAGTTTTAGTAAATCCAATCCATGCTCTATGGTAACACCATCATATAGTCATTAAAGACAACATTGCTGCTGATAATCAATAAAGTATCAGTAACACATCTTTTCAGCCACTTGATTGTGTTACACCTACACTCAGGAAAACTATATCATACCACCAATCAAACACAATTGCTTATAGCTGCTCCACATGGATGCAGAGGGGAATACAAATAAAAGTATAATAAACAGCATAAAAAAACAACAACCCAAAACTGACCAACCCATTTACCCTAATATACAACTAACAAGAATCAAAAAATCCACTCAATCAAAAAATTCCACAACCAACAATCACAAGCGAATAAGTTCGCAATAAACACATGATCGGAGACTTTGTCAAATCTAAACATCTATATCAAAAATAAAGATAATGCTGTTGGTACGAACTTTAAAAGTAAGTCATCCAGTGGCATGTTTCAACATTTAGGGGGCAACCACAGTCCTCTACTTTATTATGCCAAAAATCAGTGGTGGAAGAAGTATTCAGATCCTTTACTTGAGTAAAGTAGCATCGCTGCCCGGTGAGACCCACATATCTCTAAAATGTCAACTTTTTATGAGCTCTGAAAAACATCCACATCCATAAAGGAACACTTCATCCTTCAGTTTATTGGGGAAATGTTCTAGTTCAAAATCACCAAATTTGGAGATGCATGGTTTTCACTGGGCAGGAGGTGCATGAAAACTATGAAAAGTAACTAGTCACTACAGCTGTCAAATGTAATAGAGTAAAAAGGACATTATTTGCCTCGGAGATGTAGTGGAACAGAAGTATAAAGTTGCATAAAATGGAAATACTTTGTAAAGTACTACCTCATATTTGTATGTACTCAGTCACATTCCACCACTGCCAACAATGATTTGAGTTTGTGCACTCCTTGATAATTTGATCAATTTGTTGTGCTATAAAATGAACTAACCCTTAATTTATAGTGATTGTTTTCTATTACAGTTAAATAATACAATTATATTGTGTGTGAAAAAGTGCATCGCTTGTTTTTTCCAGAGCTTAGTTGTGCCAAACAAATATTTAATATTTCCCCATAAGCTTCTCAGGGTCTCTCTGGTCGCAGCAACAAGTTGGCAAATATCACTTTTGGATGGCTTTGAGCCAAGGTCATCATGTTGCAATTTTGTTTTGTTTATGTGTTTTTCATTATAAAAACTATACACAACAACAATCTTTTTACATTGTAAAACTTTGCATATTATCACATACCCGTACTTTATTTGCCTTCAGGGGTGTGATGATAAAAACCAATAGAGAATATGGCCTTTTCAAGGTGGTTCTCAACTGCCTTAAAAGCACAGAACCTCCTTTATCCAAAGATAGCAGAAATATTGTGCTCCAAACTGGAACATGGACTGAGGAAAAAAAAAAAAAAGTTATCCAGATAACTCAGTTAACCTACTTCATATAGGCCAGATTCTTTAGTCGGCATTCAGTACTGTACAAACTACGGTCTATCTATCTATCTATATGTCAATTTAATCTAAAACCATTTTGTAGCACAACAAATTGTCCAAAACAGAAGGCTTGACCAAACGTTTTCACAGCACTGTTTCACTCTTGTATGATGTAAAAATAGAATTTTAAATAAAATTGGCATCAATGATTTAATATGTACATATTAAAAGCAGTTGAGACTTGTAATGTCCAGAAGAAACTCTACAGCACCAATAGAACTTATTTACAGGAATGACAATTGATTAATCTCTACAACTGCATGTCATAATTATGAATGTATACTGTACTAAGTTAACGAAATTAAAAACAAATACAAAAAAACAAAACTAAACATAAAAAAGACAATAATGTCAGTGCAACATCAGACCTGCTGAGATGGCAAAAAGTAGATACGTTAAGCTTTACATAAACAAGAACACAAGTTACAACATCCCCACCAAAGTATCACACATAATTTCAAAAGCTCCTCAAGGAAGTGATGCAACTGAAACACTGTAACTGTATGTTTTAACCAAGGCATATAATGGTAACAATTTCTTAAAATAAGCCACTGACACCAACAAATGTCTCCCTCTACTTGGGAAAAATCTAACAAATTCAAGAATAATGAACTTAATAAATAAAAAAATAAAAATGTAAACAATATTGTCAGTAGCTGCTCTTACAGTATTCTGCTCGTCATCAATGGAATCTGTACTTTCGTGCAGGCTTGAGGTTGACGTACGTCTTCTTCATGTCGTCTGCCTCGTCTTTCTTCACAAGTTGATATCGCTCTCCTTTTGTGGTCACCACTTGGTTACCGTGGTACCGAACAAGCTTCTTTGGAGCCTGTAAAAACAAAAAGGTTTTTATTGCATGACACAGATTTGATGAAGCTTTGTTGTGAATATGGAGTAGGACCAGAGACTTACATCTTTTGGGGCGACGGGGCGGTGTGTTTTGTTATCATCCTCACTGTCCACCAGCATGTACCTACAGAGATGAAACAGTCATAAACACACAGAAACAATCGAAGTGAGGCCGCTTCTGCTCTCCGCAGGATGGTAGCACTCTTACTCACTTCTCAAGGATGCTCTCTTTAAGTTTCTGGTCTGCCAGTGAGGAAATACTCTTCCCATGGTTTACCTGAGGCAAAAGGACACCATCAAATCAGACAGCTGACATGACAACACCGTGGCAGTGTTCCTGTGTGTAGCAGAGACTCACATTAAGAGGAGAGGGGCTGAGTTGGACATCGCCCTCTATGATGAGGCGCACGGCTTCCTCCATGTCTCCTTTGGCGATGGACAGGGCGCTGCGAGCCTCCGACAGACTACACTTGGGAAACATCTCCAGCAGGTGCTGCTCCTGGGCCTCCCACTCAGACACTGGTAGCTGTAAATATACACATTTATATTCTCTTTGCTTTAGATGGATGTAAACGATATTAACAGTGGGACGCAAGTGAAATGATAGTCGTTCAGAAATTCTAAATGCATCGAGAACACGAGAATAATGTGTTGGTTTGTGCTGAAATGATGACCTTGGCAGTAGCGCCCTCTGTCTGTGTTTTAAGGCACTGCGTTTCTCTTCCAGATGGAGGTTCACTGGGCAGGGTGGTGAGTTTCAATGAAATCTCTTCTGTCCTTGCCTTAAGCACACCGTTTTCTTCGTCAGCTAAAAAGAAAACAAACTAACTAACATCAATACACCCTATTATTCATGTTAGGCTTATGGTGCCCATCTAAAATGAGTGTCACTGCCCAATAAAGTTTTGATGGCTCCTTTGGCAACATTATAAAAGTTAAGAAACCATTAGGAAAGGGTGAGATTGCCACAATATCGTATTAGAAATACTAATAATAATAAAAGCACTACCTGAGGTCCGAGCAGTGGCTAGTTTTGAAGCCAAGCTGAACATCATTTCACAGACTTTGACACTGCAAAATTAAAAAAAAACGAAAAACACACACATTTGTAATAACAAATGTCAAGAGTAATGTAGTTGTCTGGTCTGGCCTTGTGTGACTGTCTGTTTACCTGTCAATATCGGCAAAGCCAGGTATGTAAGCTTCTAGCATCTCGGCAAAGTCCTCCACGTCAAAGTTCTCCTCGACACTCTGCTGTGAGCCAAGATCCTCCAGGACTCCCGTGATGTAAGACAGAAGGACGTCATCCAGTGTGCTGCGTTGGAGGGTAAAAAAACAAGATGCTGTAAAACTGACTGAACTAGAAAAACGAAATGAAAAAAGCTGGGGATTTGTTTACCTGAGATCTGCATCGGGGATGTAAGTCTGAATAAATTCGTGCAGAGCAGTGTGAATGATTTTGTGGAGGTCCATTGCGTTCTCCTACTGTGCAGTGGAGAAAATACAGAGTCAGCGTGCTGCAGTTGGAGTACAGCAGATGATCAAGGCGGTTATTATGAGCTGCATTGACTGCAAACTTTAAATAACCACACACAACAGTTGTCATCTATGTGCCAAATATACAACATCAGCTGCTTAAAGTTACATAGAAATGTTACAAAAGCATCTCTTACAAAAGCTTGCTGCCGCTGCAGCGTTTAGTCACGATAGGACGCCAGCGGTTGTGGACAGCACCGACTTTTAGGCATTAACACGGTTCATTTCAACAAAGATCGCATATCAAGTTAGCCAGGATGCAACGAAAACTAACATTAAAATCGTCGAGGAAGCTAACGTTGCTTATAATGAAGACGTTAACTAAGTTAATTCCTGTTCAAGTAACCTAATGTCATCAAAAAATGCAATTGCACCACACTCCCGTATCTATAAGTTACAGCAATATAGCGTTAGTTTTGTTGCCCAGCGTTAGCATAGCAGCTACTCGGACATTAGTTATCGCCAGCTAACGTTGTAGCGTTAAATTAACGCCACAGCTAACGATATGCGATCATTAGCTAAAACGTTGCAGGGCGGCCGTGTGTTATCATCCACCTTATCCAGTCAATTCTCCCACGCTCTGCCATATTTTCTCAACACTATCAGTGTTCATTCACGAACATGGTTAACCTTTATCTTCGTATCCTCGAAAAGAAATAACCTTAGGTTGTTAGCGAACAAGCGCTAGCTACGTGGGTTTCTGTTAGCTAACAACAACTGCTAGCTAACGGTTAACGCTTAATGCAAAACCAACCTCGGTTATTTATACCGGAGAGACTTTTAATGGAGTAAAACTTACTTTGACTGAAATTATAGGGACATGAAGCTCAAAGTCTACCCCAAATGTATTAGGGGGAGGATGGTCAGTGCTGTGCTCACAGGCTTTCTATCCGTGCTGCTTGTTAGCCCGCACGATTCAAAACATTGGCACGTCATTTCCTCTGATTGTGAACAGGTAAAACAGGTAAAGTTTTATGAATATCTAGCTATCTGTGTGAAACTTCTTCGGATTGATTGACTAACAGATTTGAAATGCTGCGTGGAACTAAGGAAATAGATGTAGTATGTAAAAAAAAAAAAAAAAGAGATAAAAGCAATACTATTTATTTAAGATACTCATTTATTGATTGGAATGTTTAAATGATCACATAAAACCCCAACGTTTGTTGAAGCGTTGCATTAGAGCTTGAACGATCTATCGACAGAACACATGTTTTTTTTTTTTTCCTGCCGAGTCCATCAATAGAAAAAGTCCTGCAGGATTGTCCTGCACAACGCATGCATAATTCCTGCAGGATTCATTCACAACTAAAACATACTCCTGAGGGACTTGTGGTTGCGGATCAGCAACTATTTTGATAATCGATTTTTCAAACAAAAATACTCGGAATTAGCTTGTTCTTCCAGTGTGAGGCTTTTCAGTTTTTCTCTATTTCATTGCAAACGGAATATCTTTGGGTTTTGGACTGTTGATCTGACAAAACAAAACATTAAAAGCTGTTACTGCTGGTCTCTATAAGTGATGGATTGATTAATTGAGGAGATAATTGGTAAATTAATCGGCTATGAAAATAATTGTTTGTTGCTACCCTACACTACAAAATGGACAAATAAATCTGAAAGCTATCACGACCATGGACATCTACAATGCCTTGAAGACCACTTTCTCATCCCCAAATTCCAATATTTTTAGTTTTTATCCAAATAGACTAACTAAAATAATTATAATTGCTGCTAGTACATGGTTAATACTTGTACACATTATAGAAATTAGCTATTTGATATGTCACAACATTGTTATTATGATATTGCACACACCATACCTGCAAGGCATTCATTAAGGGGAACATACACCTAACATATTATTTTAGTGAGTCTACAACAATATGTATGATGTTTTAAGGTAACTTGGGAATATGTCAGTAAACTATTAACCTAAATGCAGCATGTTTTGGTAAGTCAAAAAAGTGAAGTAGGATTCAAAAACACAGTTAACTAAAATAAAATATGCTAAAACAAACAAGAAGGGACCTCTGCATTAACATGTGATTCCATAATACATTGTACTGCTGCTAAGTGAAAGCTACATTAGAAGCAAACACATAAATGTATGACTCTGTGGTGTCCAACAACTGTTCAAGATCATAAAACCCTTTTGTAAAATGTTAAAATCTTCCAGCTCTCATCAAACATTTATCTCTCGAAGATCACATTTAATTTTTTAAATCATGCTCCACTGATAACCTTAATCTTACAATTATATATACAGCTAACATGTTTGTTTAGGTCTTTTTCCTCAATAAATGTGAAACTTTCAGTGAACCATCCATCTTTGGTTCCTGACTTAGTGTCTGAACACTGTTCTAGCCTCCATCAGGCCAGTAAACAGTCTACTCTCACTTGGACATTATCTTATATCTTTGGCCAAATCCATACATAGTTGATGATCAAGGTGTTATCTGAGGCAACATCAATGATGTCATCAGATCCTGCTCTCAGTTACCTCCGCCTGTGTTGGTATTATAGCAGATATGTACCTGTAAATCATTAATGCCCATTCGATTGTTTCCCTGCTCCCTTGGCAGTATCTCTTGCCGGCTGTAGTATTTCATCGGGAAATATGGTACAGGTTACTGATAAAACAAGCAAGAACAATTCTCAATTTGGCTGAACTCTGTTTCAACTCTGAGCTCATGGCTAGACATGTGGGGCTGAGGTATCGGGGCACAGCGTGTAAAATCTACAGCAAAGGAGAGCATCTCAGTTTTCTCCATGTGTGTTACCAGCTGACACTGAGAACAGCCTGCAAGCACACATAGGCTACTAATACACTTGCATGCATTAAATAGCATCAGTATACTGTAATATTATGTTCACACTTGCATTAAAATTGTACAGACTCAAGCTTCAGGCAACATTTACTTACACAAAGTGAATTCTTGGTTACAAAGTCACATTTAGCTTAAAACAAAAAAGAGTGATCAAAGTATATAATCCTGTATATAATCATGTTTTTCATCTTCTCCAATTCAGAATTCAGCGGTACATATTCACTCTAGCTGACAGACCTACTACAGCTGAAACTGGTTTCCTTTTTTTCTTCTTTTTAAAGTAAGAGGTGTCCCAACACAAGGTGGCAGCATTGAGTCATTAGTGACAGCAGGACCTCATCGAAGTCTCTGAGAGATGGTTTGCTCTCCACACATTCCAGTATAAACAAATCAACAAAAGAGAATCATTGCTAACATCAGATCCACAATAGTTTCTGGCATCTTGGGATGAAATTGTCCTATTGTCATTTTTAAAAACAGCCCCATTCATTCTGCAACACACTGTAACCTTAAAACACAGAGGTTGTGAGTTCATCAGCGTAGAAGCAACATTCTTGTGCTTACTTTTGGTTAGCTGCCGTCATTAGATAATAATAGTAGCTGATGATGTGGTGGTAGATTGTTATCTTTCATTCAGATCGCTACAATCATTTATGTTTGGTCAGTTTTTTTAAGTAGTTGTTGGTGTATGAGTCCATGCTTCTGTGTGGGTGAGAGGGGGAGACTGCTGGAGCATCCTCAGCCAGTGATACACTTATCCAATGGGTAATTCCAGCTACTTAGTGCATAATAACAAATTGCAAAAGAAGACATTTCTGATTTTATTTAACTAAGATGGAAATATAACTTTGTGTAACCATTTATTGATAAAGGTTAAAATAATCTTTTGGGCTGTTTGTCTTGGTCTCCTGCAATTGCTGCACATCCCCTCAAACATAAGAAACAAACATCCTGAGAATCATGCAGCCATGCATTTTTATAATTATTGTTTAATTACATATAAACACATACACAGAGTGAGTCAGTGTATACAAATGGTGTACACCTTCAGTAATAACAAGGAACATATTGCACTTTTAGCCTCGAGCTACATTATTACTTAAAGATGCCATTGAGGGAGGCACAAACAAGCAAGAAGGTTAAAATGGTGTCATGTCCTCGCGATTGTTTTGTGAATGTCTGTGACAGTAAAATAAAGAATTAAATGTATTTGCATATTTTTATTAAATTTATCTAATGTCAGTTTGTCCAAAGCACATATGTGAAGGGGAAATTTATTTGGAAATGAATGACTTTCTTCTGCTTTTAGGCCTAAGAACAAGACTGTTCTACAAAATTCTAAGAGGTATTTTACTCAAACATGGAATAAATCATTTAAAAAAGGTATAAACTCATACATTACACATTGATGCAAGTGGAAGACAACGCTTAATATGTGCTAATGGTATGTTTACTCATTCCTGTTCCTATATGCCAGGGCACAATCAAGCATGTCATGCAACAATGTCGAGGCAGGGCACATAATGTAGATATTGTACTGGTGGCACAGATTTCCATTTTCACACAGACAATGGAGACTGGGGGTTGACTGGGGGGATGTCTGAGCAAAAAAAAAAAAAGAAATTTTACAATTCTCATCAGTCACCAAAACACTGAATGATTTACTGCCAAATTAATTACCCTTTACCCAACTTTAGACAATAATGCTCAGAGCTGTCTGTCGGAACAGTATTATTCTATTAACGTTCGATTTGCAGTTCAGCCAGAGTGACTTCATATTTAGATTTTATTGTATTTTCTTAGTGAACGTGTAGCATTGCATCTACAATAGAAAGGCACAGAATTATCTGACAGATGAATCACCTGTGCAGGATGGAAGATGGAATCAGCACATTATTTGGAGAGAGAATTTGTTAAAAATCTTAAATATTTAACATGTCTGTTCCAAAGCATTACAAAAGGTGCATTTACAGAGTGAATTCAAGCACAGTACAGTTTAATTAATTGAAACTTTTACAATATAAGGCCCCCCTCCACAATCATAACCCATCTTTAATCAAATCTAAGACTCACTAATAATTTCATCTCTCTCTGCTTGGTTTTGAAGGTCGTGTGGTTCAAAGCGTTATTGTGTAGAGTTTTTTTTTTTTTTTTTGCAAAAGTACAGTATTAACAACACTTGTGAAATCAAAGTTGGCATATGTTTTTAATTAAATTTTACCCGCACACTTTTATTTTTCTTTATCAAGAGCTGCAGGTCAGTCACTTGAAGGGACTTGGAGCATGAGCATGAGATGAGCTGGCTGGTTGTCTGAGGGCGAGGCTGACCTGATCCAGATCCGGGCCACCTGTGTGGGCTAGCCTGCCTTCCCGTCTGCCTCCTGTACTGTCTCCAGGAAGTGGTCACCAGGCAGCCCACTGCCACTTTTTCCCTCCCCTTCAACTTCCCCAACTATCCAGACAATTATATATTTAATACAGAAAAATATGTTTTTTAAATATACTGTGGATGAATATAATATTTCTATCATATATAAAAATAAATCTATGAAATTAAATTATAAAATAAAAGTTTTATTTGACATAATAAGGCACAACAGATGGGTGCATTAAGTAGGGCGATTCAAAACACAACTAGCTTAGGTTCATCCCACAGTAAATGTGCTGGTCCCCCCTGTCTTGGTCTGTGTGTCTCTGTTCAGCAGTCGATAGGTTAACCTGCCCATGGCATCCATCTTGTGTGGCCCCCCTCGCATTACCATTGATCTGAGGGAAATAAAGAGCACATGTGTTATTATATACAGCCCAGAAAAACACCCTCTCACAGTGATGGAGTGAACAGGCCAAATGTATGAAATATTGCCCCTCCGACATATTCTGTCTTCCTGTCAATAGTGCAGCCTTTGCCCACAACCTGGATCAATAGGGACTTATCTTTTCGTGATAAGACATAACGATGTTGTCTGTTGTCTTTTTCTGATATTGAAGTTCTAATTCTGTCCCACCGCCTTTTTCAAATCATCCATGCTGATATGTATATTTGGACATGCTTTTATGGCTCTTTCTCGTTTTTTCCCTTTTTTTCCCCCCCTGAAGAAATAAAATTGGCGTGGGCCTGCTAGTCTGAGACATGGCAGTTACAAATTTACATGTTGGTTTTCTGGACGTTTCTCTGAAGCTTTTGGGGGTCTCTCATGTGTGAGACTGCTCAGCGGAGAGAAGACACCCCTCTGTAAAAACATCTGTTGTGGAAATGGCTGTCAGACTCCCTTTTGTGGGCTCCGTCTCTTCTTTGCACAGAGATTGTCATTTGTTTTGATCATTTATGTGGGTGAAAGAATAATGATAAAAAATCTGGAGAACGTACCCATGCAGTTGAGCAGTCTACAGTCGGGCTGTGCATTTCTTTCTTTTTTTTTTTTTACGGAAAGGAACATTTCTCTCTGATTTAGTGGCTTTACGGTCTGCACATTGAGGCATGTCATGTAACTGTGTTATTTAATGTAAAAGTAAACTAGAATGCACTGGGAGTGATATGACAAAGTTAAGTTTTTAGAAATATTTTGCAATTAACCATTTCAGTAAGCATATATTCCCTGTACATTAGTGTTATGGACAAGCTCCTTACAGATGATAAGAAAAAAAATGCTCTTTAATTATTCATGATGCTGTGATCGTTATCATGGAGGAAGTCATTGGAAAAGAGAAACTGGCATTGTTTGTTATTGTTTAGTGATTTAATTGTGGAAAATGCAATTTCTCTTTGCGTTAAGAGTAAAATACCCACTGTAGTTGTTCATTCTGTTAGCAAACAAGTACAATACCATGCCCATGAGTATAAAAGGCTGCTGTCTGGGTCTTTACAATGTATTGTTAACATAAGCTCTGTGTTCTGACTTTCTTTCAGGGTGGCCCAGGGTGCGGTGATGGTACTACTCTCCACCTACACAGGAAGTGTTTTGAAAGCACCTGTCCTGTAGTGCCAAAAGGCACATCACCCCTCCGTACTCCCAGGTCAGGTGCCATTTATCTCAGTCAAGCTACTCTTTTGGCCAGTTCCTTTTCACTTCTCAACAGCATTGCCCAATCAAAACATGAAACAAATTCATTCCAAAACTATTGCATTCAGACAAGTTGAGTCAAGTTTTAAACAGATATGTCCATGCTTGTATCTTTTTCAGTGTTTAAGGGGCCTTTAACAACAGCAAAAGCACTGCATTGTTGAATCATTGGGCCAATTAAAGAATTTGTGTGCATTGTGTCAGCTGACTTACCCAGCCAGAGTTGGACAATGTATCTGTATCTATACAATTTATAGACATTTAACTTTGACAATGCCTTCTTAAAACATTGTTAGAAATAACATAAAAACTGTTCTGGGTGGATATACTGTATTTCCTGTGAGTCCCAAGAGTTGTTTTCACTTGTTTTGGAGCCCAGCATCAACTTTCGACCATGTTAGATGTGAGGAATTTTCTCAGTTTACACACTGGCTGAAACCACGTCACATGGGTTTACAATGCAAATCCTGATGTTATATTAACCACTAGATTCCCATCAATGGTGTGTCTAAGTGTAGGTACCATTTCAGTTTTGATGTCTTAAATAATTAATAAAATGAATTAAGTAAAAATTATTATATATGAGAATACAGAAATTGTGTATACGACCTGGTTTAAAAGGTGTAGAATATGTCTACGTTTATATGATCCATAACAGCAAGATCCCTGCATGAATTAATGGGATGCCTGTTTGTGATTCGATTCGAACAAGTGAGTGTTTGAGCAGAGTGACACCTCATAAACTAGCTGATAACCTGTTCCCGTGTCTTCTTATCTGTCTTCCTGACAATCCCAGGTCCCTGAGCACAATGTCGTTTCCCCTCAGGCCCATTATCAGATCCCCTCTGTAGACTTCCAGCAGCTGCAGTTATTGTGGAAGACTCTACTTTTATTGCCCCATGATGTCTGTGACAACACTAGCTTTTATGAGTGAGTGCATGTAGTCTTGTGGTTGTTGGGATGTTAGTTTCCTTTTTTTTTTTTTTTTGAAAGAGAAGCTTTTTTTTCTTTATCCCTCATTAGATAAAGTATGTTGATGATTTCAATGCTGAATTTAATATTGCTTTAAAAAAAATGTGTTAATCATCATTTTCCAATCATGTTTCTTCACTGATCTGTCCCTCACAGTATCTGTGGGAAACCTGTTATCTGCCTCTGCCATTCATGTACACATTTATTGGATCCCAAGTCTCTGGGATCAATCTTTTGGCCACCAGAGGAGCATAACTAATGGCAACATTAGAATGGCTTTGTGAGAGGGACTGGCCGGATGCGGGTTAACCAAGCAGGAAATAATCTAGGATTTTATATCCTGCATGAATGGCCATAGGATATGCTGAGAATAAATTAATCCCCCCCAGAATTTTAGCAGTGAGGTTATCTTTTGAATGAAACAGTTTCAGAGGGGCGGGCAGATTGTTTGGATTTTTTGTCAGGGGGTGGGGGGGAGGTAGGGGGTGTTTGGCAGATAATGACCATCATATTAATGCTCAGCGAGGGCCACAGTATCTATTCTGTCTCTGACCGCAGGTCTAGACGGCCTGCCTCTGGGGGGGGGGGGGGGGGGGGGGGGGGGG
>JAVQJD010037447.1:0-21466 GCA_036023655.1 Nannoperca australis | reverse complement strand
CACACACACACACACACACACACACACACACACACACACACACTCACACACACACACACACACACACACACACACACAGCACAGCATGTTGAAATTTCCATACAGTCATACACACACCGGGTTACACACACACACACACACACACGCACACACACACAGTCACGTAGGCATGGCTTTAGGTTCAGACACACAAAAACATGAATGCAAACTCTCACACGCTCCTCGGCCACTCCTGCAGTGATACATAGCCAGAGCTCCCTCTGCTGGTGACATATGTAACTGCAGCACCTGAACCTGTCTTCTACACACCACCACCACCACCACCATCATTATCATTGTCTTCGTCAGACCACACGATTTGACTTCAATGCAACTTACCTTCAAACACATAAAACCCTTTAGTTTCTTTAAGGTTGGAAAATCCATGTTATTTTACAATGTCTGGCAGGAATGTGTGTGTATGTCTGTCTATCAGCTTAACTACATTGAATGTATACATTTACAATGAATGAAATACTCCAACACTATGGTTTTGTGTCTTTTATAACATTTCATCGAATAGAAATATCCCACATATCTTGGGCACCATTTTTTGTATGGTACGACAGTTCAAAAGGAAATACAGTACCTTCTTACTTCACTTAATTTATTTGACAGCTGTATGCTGCTACTATTACTACTGACATTCTTTGCAGATTCAGATTTTACATGCTAAACTTAATTAAGTTGATGCATTGTTTAAAATTAAACTACCCAACATAATACAGGTTAATTTGTTCAAATTAGCTCCATTAAAATGCTGCTTATACATTACTGCATTATTAATAATAATAATCCAGTAGTATATGTAATAATTGTACTTGTTAACAGTTGGATTGTGGGAGTAGTTTTACATTGTGGTACTGCTACATTTAAAAAAAGGAGTTTTCACTTCTTCCACCTTTAACAGTAGGGATAGTGGACCATTTGTGTAAAATTCCTTTTTGGTGACCAGTAGGTTTTGTGCTGTAGAATGGCAGGCACAGTAAGCTTCAGATTTTACATTTCCGTTATGTTCAATCTCTATATGTCGTGCTAATGCAATGGATTGTTTTTTATAGTACTGTTTTGTCAGGAGTCACTGTACACCCAATTCCCTAAGAATGAACTGGTGCACTAACTGCCCAGTTTTAGATACAGTAGTCTTTAGTCCCTTAATTTGACCTTTTTTATTGTTGATTTATAGTCCTGATTTAATCACTTTAATTAATGTTGTTGCCATAGCAACTTTTGAGTATCTATGCGGTATCGAGGATTGACTGCTGCAAAACATTGCACTTTTTTTGTCTTGGGAAAATATAGTGAAAGCTTAGGAAACATAAGGAGGTTTCATACAACCTGCCACAAAAATGTTGAAATGGATTTGATTTGCACTGTTGAATGTGCCGTATGTGCAAAGAGATTGAGAAAGGAAGACAAGAAAAAAAGAAATCCAGTCACATTTCTGCAAAATTTATCTCAGAAATGGCCACACAGAGTCAGAGTACAGAAGCATGCACTTGCAGAAACCTGCTCACACTGAAATAATTATCACACACGGATAATCTCTTGCATGGACATACACACACAGTACACACACCTGGCAGTGAGAGTAACTATACTGTTCGTTAGCGTCTGTTCAGTAATCAGGCCCAGATGAGGAAACTGTTAATTAAATGTAATCACATTGGCTCCTTATGGCCTAACGCCATTCATACACAGCCGCCTTTTATCCTGCACAGTTGTCGAACAACACAAGGCACATGGTTAAACCCTGAGCGGCATTGTGCCGGCTGAAGACAAACTTCAGTCTGAGCCCTAAGTTTTACTTTTCAGACGTTCAGCAGATGCTTGGATATCCAGGCAGGCTCACATTAAAGAGACTGGAAATTTTATTGCAAATGCCTGTTGAGGAAAAACCACAGATGAGGATTTGAAATTGGGCTGAGACTCAGAAACAACAATAGCTGAAGTGATGTGAAAAAAAAGAACTGAAATGTATCATTCAGTGCCTGCGGGATATAGAGAATTTTGCCAACTGAGGCCTTAAGTTACCTAGTATCTTTGAAAAAGTTCCAAGATTGGTTTATTTTTTTACTGCCAGACACACGGTGCTGAAATGTTTGTTCTCTTCTTGATGACATTTAAATCAAACAGGACAGTGGCAGCTTGCTTGCTGAGACGTATAAGAATAATTTACATTGTTTGCATTAAATGGTCAGAATTCCCATTTTGTGGCACTAACAACACATTTCATTTGAACAATTTCTGAATTGACTGTGTTTGTAGTCACTTTGCCCTGAGATAACTTTGTTATAGCGCTATATAAATAAAAATGAATTGAAATTGAATTGAATTTCTGCATCTATGGTTCAGTTAATTTGGTCTGTACCAAAGAAAAGAAAAAGATCCATTGGGCTTTTTAGAGCTGACAGGTGACTCACTGATTGGACCGTTTTGGTGATGTCATTTTGCATCATCAGAACTACATGGACCCAAATAGGGAAATCAAATTCTGTCATAATTAAATGAAAGACATATGTAAAAGGACAATTCTCTGCCTTTTGTCTTTAATAACTGAATGAACATTTTTTCATTGTCACATGAATTCTCCACGCTTCATTAAAATCAAATGAGAAGCACACAGGTCAGTTTTCATAGATTGGGAGGTGCAGGGTTTTTATTTTAATTTTAAATGGAAGCGCTTTGTAAGAGGATCTACTGTGTGTACTTGTAAGCTGTGATTGATTTTCATTTTGGCATGAACAGTCATTTTCTGAATTCTGCCAAGAAGATCCCACTGTGTGTTTGTGCAGCTTCTTGCAGCATAATCTATCCCCTGACCCACCCCCGGGCCCTACCCCTAGTTTTTGGAGTGCCCTCAGCTGGTTAGTGGCCCTTCAAAACTAAGCTACAAGGAATAGAGGTTAAAATCTTTACCTAGGAAATGGGACACATACCAGGGGTGATTGGAACTTTGGTCATGTGACGACAACTCCATTAACTGAGGAAGATGCAGGAGAAAACCCCCACCCAAAAAAGCTAATAACTAATAATTAGCTGATATTTTGTTATATTGAACATTGTGAAATGTTACTGTTTTGTATGGGGGAAAAAGAAAGAAATTAATGCGTGTGTGTGTGGATACTGAGTTTTAATATGATAAGATAATATGCGTAGGTATTCCTGACTGCAGAGGATAGATTTAGTGGCGATCTACAATGACGGATTGTACCAAGCTCAAAGCATCACATACAACCAGCCATCAGCATTCACCCATCAGTTGGAGGGATGGCTGGTTTGTCTTTCAGTGTGACGCTGCATCATACTGGGCTTCACGGCGTCTCTTGGCGTCTCTGCTGCCACACCATGTTGATTACTAACAGCCCGCGGGGTCAGAGCCCTGCATGCCGTCTTATTCTGGGGAGAGGATTTATTTCCTGGGTGGGAGCATGTGAGAGGAGGAAGACTTTCACACTCCCAGAGGCTGTAGTCATGCATAACCAAAACCCTGTGAAAGCATGTTTGCTGGAGGAAAACAGGCATGCATGCAGCCTGAGTAGAGAGTGCCAGACAACATAATTAGAGTTGTAATAAGAGGGAAAAGTATCCCTGGCTATAAACGGATGTTTAGACACTGTGCAGCTACCAAAGCTGTAAATGAGATGACCATGACTGCCATCACTCACATAATCTAAACACACCACTGGCTCAGTGTTTGGGGATCAGTAGAGCACAAATTAGAGTCAGAGACACATGACACAACCCCACAGGCTGCGCTAACTGAGATTTTGTAATTGAATAAACATAAACAGAAGAATTAGGGAACGTGTATTCAGTAGATGTGTTGGGGGAATAGTGTGACTTGTGATTCTATGGTGATGGAAGATGTCAACCACAAATTTGACATTTAACAGGTGTTGATGAAACATTTCAAACACCATCCTTCATTTTGGCACTACAGGTTAGCTGCTGTTACACAATAATTCCCATTTAACTGTACAAAGGTAAAAGCTCTGAACGTAGTTTCTGAGTCAGCTTACTATGACTGATGTGGTCCCACATAAGCACATTGTTTTCTTCCTGGAACAGTTTTGGTTATTTAGAGACTTTAGTGTTTCTTGCTTTTTGTTTTTATCTGTGTGCCCTTCTCACTAGTGGGTGTGAAGTGGAAATGGCTCAGTTGGAAAAAGGTGATGTCTGTGATGTAGTTCCATCACTATCAAATCTGATCAACCCACATAGTTCTGATTAAGCAGATAACCAATGCAGATCAGCAGGTTTATTTACTTTCTGTTAAACTCTTCTTATGTTATGGAGGACTAATTATGATTTGAAGCTGAGTTTTCAGGGCTTTAAACAGAAAGAGACCTGACTAACCTGACGCACCAGATGGTTTGTTACACAGAACAAACTGTTTTTGTTACACAGAACCATCTGAGAAGTCGTCTTTAGAAACTGTTTGGAAATGGGCAAGCACTTTCAAAAATACTTGGCAGGTGATTGGATGAACCATCTGTCCATCACATCTATCACAGGCTAACTTCAACCAATCAGATCAACGGACAGTATGACATAGTAGGAGCCAGTCGGGAGAAGAGGATGCTGATTGGTTCAAACCACTGCGGTCTGGCCACAAGCACATAACTTGAAAGTTTTGCTTTATTTCAACTGAATCAATGCAATCAGCAGATTGGCTTAAGGAGGTGAGGATAATCAGCTTGAAGCCAAAAGTAAGAAAGTATAACTTTTTTGTGAATTTTGTATAGCCATCTTCATCTGGAGCAGGAGCACTCAAGGCAATTCTGCCTGTGAATGTACAGACAATTATCAATGGATTACTTTGATATGAATATAAAGTGACGATTCGAATGAGCATCTTTTTGTATGATTTCCAAGGACATTTATGGACATTTGTTCATAGAGATAATGTATAACAACATAATCTAACATGTAACAATATCCTCAGAATGTGTTTGTCATGCTGAATCTACAAATATGTGCATCATGTCTGTGTGTTCAAATTTGACACATTTGTTATGACTCAAAGAAGAGTGTGATCTTATTTATGCAAATTGTGGCTAATGGTTGTTAAAGATTTTAAAGAACCTTTATTGCGTCTGTGAGCTGTGACGGCGCAGCCACACAGTTTCAAACTGCTGGTCGGCAGTGTGAACTGCTCTGGATAAGATAAACTGTACAAACAATATTTAAGGGAAATCTTGAGTGCTGTGGTAGGCCATTTGAAAAAATAAATGTGACAATGAAGCGTATGCTTACTAAGAGTACTGTACATGTCCAAGTGCCTGATGAAAACCTACAACACAAGCAAAGCCCTGCCATCCTTCATGGCCCTGTCAACACAATCTGTATTTCTTTTAATTTAAATTGTACAAGTAAAATGAACCTGATACACAGCCTTGAGGTTTACTATGCTTGACGAGGTGTTTTGATGTAGTCTGCAGGTTATAGACAAGCTGAATGGTAAATATGCCCACACGCATTATTTATCTCCTATATTAGCGCTCATCTCTTCACTCACTTTGACAATTTAATTATAGAATCATCAAGAGTAGTAAATCATACACAAATTAAGCTAAACAGAACTGTCAAAGGATGGATTCTGACAAACAAACAATCCTGCTGTAATTCTCCTGGAAATAATAAATGATGCTATTGTAAGAGGACTTGCCTGGATGAAAATTGCGGTGCTTAGCTTCACTATCAGAAATTAATGGATGCATTGCTGTAGCAACCAAATAAACAAGTGCATGCTTTATTTATTTAATTTTTACATGAAACCAATTCACACATGGAAATCATTGTTGGGAGCAGTATATTGTCATGTCATTATTACAGTTAATGACGTCATGAGAAGTCATCATTGTGGGCAGGAAGGTCTGTGCCATTGTTGTGATTATTATTATGTTTTAGGAGAAATGCCAAATACCTCTTCAGTTATTAGAAGAAAGCAGAGTGAAATGTGTCAAATGACACCACTCACCAGGTGATAAATACATTTTCAATATCCTTTTTATTATATGTGTTTTGTGTCTGTTCGGAGTGTATTAGCCAATCTGGTTGTACGTATTGTATCTTTTTATATTTTTATTCCAATGTTGATGCACTGTGAGACAGTTTCCCCAGCACTGATACTGATTAAGGACACCTGACTTAGTGTTCACTTGACATGCTGTATGCTTGCACAATTAAATGTATAGCTAAGCTACTGTATCTAACATTATGTGGCAAATTCAGTATTAATAGCCCAGCACTGTTATCAGAGAAATCCTAGACCTAGTACCAGAGACTTGATTATACACACTGTGCAGTTAAGGAGGCATGGAAAAAAAAATTCTGCTTTCACTTTTTACATTTGTACTGTAGCAGTTTTTGACTAATGGGTAGACACCGTGTGACGTGTGGTAAATGAAGCCATAGAAAACCATTGGCTGTCTGAAAGGAATCCATCTTTGTATTCCTCCTCACACCATAAACTACTGTATCCATTCAGATATATGCCCTGGATGCCTGTAAATCTGACTCCCTGTCCATGAACAGCTCCATCTGGCTTCTCTTACTGCTGGCTGTGTGCTTCAATATAGGTAACATTGAGGTAAAATGGGTTTTCACAATGCCACATTGTAGCTTGATAATGTTTGGAATTCATCCACTGATGGTATTTGTTGAAACTGTCTTTTATTTACTGTAAGGCAAATTTTAACAATGTTGAGAAATGCTCACAACAGTTTGCGTCCCGTGTTCAAAGGCTGGATTTTTAGTTATTAGTGTTTTTGTGATTCTGGAACAGAACCCAGAAGTTCCTGTTTCACTTTGGTTCTCTGTATAGCAGGTGAACGTTTACAAGAGACACTTTTGGTACTTACTTACTTTTCCTCTTCCAAATCAGTTTGGATAACCTTGGGGTTTGTTTAGAACCTGTCTGCTTGTCTGATTGCAGTTCTTTCTTTTTTCTCTCTTTTGAAACTCTTTAGTGAATTGAACAGTGGAAAGATGAAAGAACATTTTGGATCTGAACAGGGATGTTGCAGCTTGTGGTTGGTGGCACTAGCCCTAAGTGACGGAGCTGTCCCACTGCTTCTTAGCAGTGGGTTCACAGAACTCTGCACTGGATCTTTACTTGGTTTTGGTCTTAACAATGTTATGATAAAAAATAAGGTTGTAATAAACTATCTCAATAAGTAAATATGTGTCCTATATGTGTTGGCCAACTACCCAGTATCATTAAGATGTTAGTGTCAGTGTAGCAGTTATATTCAGAAGCTTCCTGCTAAACTCTCCAGTTGAAAGTTGGAACACAGCAGAGCCAGAGCAAGACACAGACACATATATATATAAAGAAAGAAAAAGAGAGAGAGGCACTGAATTGGAGAGGAGCGACAGAGAGAATACGGGAGAGAGGGCAGCTAAAGGAGCAGTCAGATTTATGGCAGTGTGAAGGTGAGATAGATGGCTGTTTGACCAGTGGGCTGCTGAAAATGGCCGAGCAGCCCTTTATGGTCCAAGAGAGAAAATGAGGCTGCTCTCCCACACCAATCCATCAGAGCCATTTAGTGGCTTGTTGGGGCCCGTAAATGGTTGTGTGTGTAGGTGTGTGTGTGTGCTCATGTGGGCATTAGACTATTATGCCCCCCCCCTGTCTTAATGGGTGCCTGCAAGCTCTATCATTGAGGATGTAAGGCTGTGAGGTGAAAGGTGGAGCTTCAGCACACAAGTGGAGCAGGCAGTCAGAACAGCAGCAGCAGGGCTGGGGCAGGACAGATATGTTGTTAGGATCTGTGGTCAGACAGACAACAATCCACAGCTGATGAACAGTGAATACATGGCAGGCAGATCTTTGTACGCAAAGGTAGATCCAGCTAAACAAGGAGTATTCTGTTCTCTGCTGCTGATGACTTTACTTACAGTGGATTGGAGTGGACTAGAGTCTCTCGTATTGTGAACCTCTTATTACAGATTTTTTATTAGGAAGCAATTTATGCTTCATTGACTGACATCCTGTTTGTCTTTATCTTTTGCATTAAGTTACTTTGAGCCATGAAGGGTCCAGTACAATTAAGGCTGAGTACTTACTGCAGCGACCATGGCATCCCTACTCTTTCTTCCCTCTTTCCTGTCTCTCTTCAACCATGAATATTTGTGACAGACTTCATGGCAATCCATCCGAGATGTTGAGATATTTCTTTCACCAACCTTGCCATCACTATAGCCAGTTACTTGCATTGTGAAAATGTATAGTGTCTTTTAGACAAAATGTCTGCTAAACAAATGGATAGTAACTATATATTTCCTGGGGGCAGGACAGATATGTTGTTAGGATCTGTGGTCAGACAGACAATAATCCACAGCTGATGAACAGTGAATACATGACAGGCAGATTGTTGTATTCACTGTAGATCCAAGTAAACAAGGAGCAAATTTAAGTGAGTCTACATGGATCTTTGCTTTGTGTTCAAACACCTTTAGAGTTTTGGACATTCTAGAATGAGAGCAGTAAATCCCAGTATTCTACTGTCAGGCACTAGGACATAGTACAGTGCATATACAAATTTTCTCATTTCCACACATATTTTGTTAACTGAGCATGTTAAAATAATGTCCATACTAATGTCACATGCAGTGACCAGGGTGTTCAGCAAGCAAGAAAATGTTATATTTATCAATCCAGATCACATGATACAGAGTAGACACCACTGCCAGTTAGTGAAAAAACTTTATGCATTCCAGCACAGCCCGACCTTTGTGTGTGGCGTTTTTCATCAAGACGACGAGCTTTTTGGAGTCACCGAACACTAACTCACCTTCCACATTGACAGGTTCAGTATCTCCTCTGAGGTGATGAGATTTGTAAAGGACCATTTCTCTGCTGATGTTTGCTGGGAGCTGTGACAGAAGCAGCTGCTTCCAGATCCAGGTTCAGATGAGTTAAACGAGTCACTGCAGCTGTCAGAGTCTGAAACCTCCTGGATCAATGAACTGGTGGATAACAAGCTGAGCGATGTAACTGTAATACTGAAGGTGAAACAGACCAAAAGCTTGTCTTTTCCCTTTTGTAAAAAGGGAAAAAGAAAACCCATAGATACAACCTGAGGTGGTTAAATGTTATGTTGTAAAAAATTAAATTGCTTGTGTTCCACTTATTAACTTTTTCTGGAGTTCCTTAATGAATGGAGTTAACTACATCAACCAAAAAAGCAAGTGGTAGAAAAAAAGTGGACCTTAGATTAAGATTTTGTTTGCCTACTTTTTCTAAGGTCAAGAAGCACGTTAACATTTCTACAAGCTAGAATTAGCAGTGGCTATGGTAACCTGTGAGATATGCTATGAGAATGCTACAGACGTCGTTGGAAAATAATCACATTTCCACTAAAGCATGAGCAAACATACATATTGGCCCCGGGTTTGAAAGCCACAGTTATATGGTATCAACAATTGTTTCACTCACAAGCAAACATTTTAAATGTAAATGCCTCTATAACAGACTGAGAAGGTGAGGCTACATTTAGCTTAAAAATACAAATGAATGAGCTGCATCATCATTCTAAGCATTTTTAAGACTTCTTCAACCTGATGGCTTAGAATTCCAAATCATGGAAGTTGAAACACCTGAAAGACCATGCGATACAGTTTAAAGCTCCAGATCAAGCAAGTAAGTGAAAACTGTACTGTCAATTGCTGTTTCTTTGGTCAAAAACTATCTTTAAAGCTCGACTTGTTTTCATGTCGGCTATCAATAATAAGAAGATTTTACTCAACAACAACCATTTTCTTCAGCAATGAAGAAAGCACTGTGACAGGTTTGCAGAGGAGGACCCAAATGCTGGAGACAGAGGCTACAATAAATGTAAAAGGAGTTTATTGAAAAGTCACTGAGGGTGAACTGAAGACGACGTAGGATTTCCAAGAGACGAGAGGAGAGCTGGGATGACAGGGGAGGCAGGCAGGAGGAAAGACGGTGTCCTCACAAGCATATACAAAGCTGGGGCTGGATGTGAACCTGAGCACAAGAGAATAGTGTTAGCACAACAGCTTTTAGTTTACAGAGTTCTGTAGAGGTCTGCAACAGGTACATCCACTACCAAACAAACTGAAGCAATGATCTGGCGTTGACTGGATGAACGACCGGGGTAGAAATACTGCAAGCTCGATGAGATGATGACCGACAGGTGAGTTGATTGTAGAACAGAAACAGGAGGTGATCCAGCAGTCCTGCCATCTTCTAGTCGAGACACACACACAGTTAAAGAGACAACACACGAGGAAGGGGAAAACAAACGACATACAACATAAGGAACCCATAGGGCAGGGTGGTACCGTGACAAGGACTTTGGATCAACTCCTGTTGTTTTAAAATGAGCAATATAAATAAAAGAGACTTGACTTGAAAGATGTCCAAAACAAAGACTCAGATAAAATGACACAATTTCATTGTGTCAAAATAACCTTATTTAAAAACAAAATCAAATATTAATTAAACCTATTACCTTAATAGCATAATTATTCTAGTCATTCATGATGATAAATGTGTAATGCAACTGCAAAGCCTTTAATTGTTTGAAAAGATCCCGACTCTTGAGTGCAACCCCCGTTCTTTTGAATCACCAATGCAGAGACATACAAGGACACGGTTGTTTCCTTGTGACATGGGAATAAAGCAAGACGCATAGACATGAGAGCTGTGGGGAGTTTGGGGTTGACTAGTGGAGTGTCAAATTGATTGATTGGCTGAATTGATGTGCAGTCTATTATTTTGCTGTGTCGGAGACCTTTGTTCCACTAATAGTGCCATTTGTTTCTGCTGGCTGTCCCCTGATCAATAGATAGAGAGAGATATTAGCAAACCCCCTCCTCTGATCATGGGGGACAGCCTTATACACTGTACTACTGGATGTCACGGTAGCTTCATATGAGGGGTATTTTATGGTTTTATGGAGGGAATAAAAGAGAAAGGGCAGATAGAGGAGATGGTCAGGGCAAACATTGAAAGAATATGCTACAATGTGTGTGTGCACTTGAACATGTTGGTCTTTGTGTGAACACCTTTGGAACGAGCCTTGAGGTCTAAGAAATGTGTTGAATGCCTTTTCTGTACCCATTAGACATTTCCAAAGACAATTTAAAACTATTTAAAATCTTGCATTGTATCCATCTTGACTTGCTAGCAGCTTTATTTTTTATGCCATTTTGTAACTGATTAATTATATTCGTATCTCAACAAAACATGTTGAATTATCAAGAGGAAATGGTGCTAAAAGTAAAAAGGTCCCAACCTCTCAGGACATATCCCGAAGACACCAGCTACACTCTATAAACATGGCATCTGTGTGGTATACAGTAGCTCACCAGTCTTGTATGTAGAAAAGCACAGAATTTAGTGTAACTATTTTGTCTGATCCTCCTGCTGTGCTGGAAGATTTCAGTAATTAAGGAAAGCACACAAGCTGTTTGACCCATATGTAGTCATATACAACCTTTATATTAGAGACTGAAGATGGAACATATTCAAGCTGTTGTACAAGGATGACAGGTATTTAATCAACCAAAGGGGAAGGGCCTATACATCCTAACAGCTGTAAGTATGAGTATTAGTAAGAATCACCTTTTACCAAATCTACCTTTATTAAATAAAAATTGTATTTTCGTGTGCAAAACCCAAAACCTGATGTAGTGATTTTGGAAATGTTGGCAATGTCTGTGCACAAAAAAGCCACATATAATTAATGAGTCATTCACACCTGCTCTTAGGATATATATAAGGCCATTTTCACTCGATTAAATTCTTCTGCATAATTATGCTTAGGTCATGGTTCATTAATCAAAACTTGTGACAGTGCATTCCAGGATCTAGCAATAGATTTTCTAAACCTCCAACTGGAGTGTATACTGTGAAATCATTTGTAGTATCAGAGTATATGGTTATTCATTTGAGGATGGATTATTCTTAAACACCCATGTCACTACATAAGCCTGATATCAAGAAAACACATGGTAACACACTTGTTTTGTTAAGATAAGAGGCAAACTAGCTTTGATATCTTGAGAACATTCATTTTCTTGAGATAATGAGTTAATTATGTCGTTATCTTGAGAAAATGTCCTACCCCAAGATAACAAGATGATACTTAATGTGGTAACAAGATGATTAACTTAACAGGATAGTGAGTTGACTGACTTAAGAAGATAACGAGATTATTAACAAGATTTTAAGAAGCAATCATAACAGCTATTCTCAGTTTATGCAGGTTTTAGTGATGTCGCAGGTGGGGATAGAACAGCTATCATAATGCAGATAGCTGACGCTGATGGGTTGATATTAAGACTATGAATCGCTGGTTTAGCAACATTGTGAAAACTGAAATTTGAATTTAACTTTATAATAGACTGTTGCCAAAACAGGCTAAACACTTCAGAGGACGTCAGCACAGTTTGTAATGAGAATACCTGGAACAATAGGTTAAACTGAAAGCATTATTATTGATTACTGCTACAATTAGAGTGGTTCAGTCAAATTGTGTCTATTACATTACAATTAATTTGAACAACTGTAAATGCAAATGTCAGCATGTTAACATGCTCACAAAATCTTGCTGATGTTTAACACATATGATGTGTACCATGTTTACAGCAGAGGCTGATGGGAATGTCATCTGCTTTTCAGATATTTGGTTGTAAACCAAACTGAATAAATTTGGTTATGACACATCATTCTGAGAAGAACATGGATGTCCTAAGTTTCATGGCAATCTCTCTAATAGTTGTTGAATGCATCTCTGAACCAGAAATGTCAACCTGCGCTAGATGAAATCCAAAGTCATTAGGATTCATCATCATCAAAAAAATAATATCTGTACCACATTGTGTGTCAATAGACAAGCTGTTATACTGAATACGTGAAAAGGTTGACTTACTACAGGGTTTGTCCACTGGGTATCCTGAATTTATTATTTACAAAATGTTTGACAAGATATTTCACCCAAAATCAAATATGTCAACGTCATGGTGGTGAGGAAAGGTCAGATGATAACCAAAGCCAGTAGGATTTATCCTTTGGAACCATGAATGTCTGTACAGGACAATATGAGTTGATTTTTCTGTCTGGACCAAAGTGGACTAGGCTGAACCACATGGTCGTGGCTTGAGCCAAGCCGCTTGCATGGCAATTTAATAGTTACACCTGATGTGACTTTTTGTTATATATGGCCACAATCTTCAGAATATTAGATTTGTCCAACCCTGATTTTATTTTTCCTGGGTTATAGATATATCTTTTCTGTTTTGCATTTTCAGCCTCTGAAAATGTAGACTTCAAGTTAATTTAAGTTGCTCTTAATGAGACATTTTGCATAATTAAGTCAAAGTTCCAGATGGATTTTGAGGTATTTTCATACCTGCTCTGATGAAGAATTGCTCGAGAATTTGGTCTAGCAATTTAAAATAAATTCTGCATTTGCAACAATTTCTCCTTAGAATCATGTTAATATTCAGATTCAGTTTAAAAATAGCATATCAGTGTTGAAATTGAACAAAACATAATGCTCACTGTTAGCAAGTTTCTCCTATAATATGTGCCTGTGGCAACTTAAGCAGGACCAAGAAAAGACTATTAATCCACTTAAAGGAAAGGTAGGAATCAGGTAAATCAGGTATTGTTAAGGTCAGGCCACTTAAACCATTAGATTAAGGTTAGGAAAAGGTTTGGTTATGGTTAAATATTGCAAATGTCATGACTGACATAAATGTGTGAATTTAAATCACAGTTGCAAATTAGTTACATATGAATATCATTTTCATGAGGCAGGGTTGGCAATTGAAGATGTCTCTATTTCCAGTGCTATTTGATTGTCATGAATAAAGAAACAATCTGACGGCTGCCTCTCCTTTCCCAACATATCAGACGAGCTAGCACAGCACCACCCCACCAGTTGTCTGGTCGCCCTGCCCTTCTAAAGCTAATAATGCAATAAACCTAATCTATCCTTAATGCAATCACATCTATTCAAATCTAATCCTATCCCATACTCCTAATTGGATCTGGTGGATCATGTTACACCCTCTGGCTGCCTAGTTGTCATGGTGATGGGTGGTAGATACTTCCAGCGCCAGTGGGGCTGGGGGAGAGGATGCATTGCATTCATTGACTTTAAAGACAACATGTCCAACAAGAGCTGTTTAATGTGCCTGCAGACTTGTCTTCTGCTGAATGAAGGACATAGCAGGGTCTGATGATTATAACAGTGGGGCAAATGTGCAAAAGTGTACGTTCACCAAGACTGCTCAACTAAAAAGAAAAACCCTGACGTGCCAGATGGATGGTTACACAGGACCATCTGAGAAGTTGTCGTTGGAAACTGCCTTTCAAAATGTATTTAGCAGGTGATTCGATGAACCATCTGTCTATCACTGTCTAATACGGGCTGACATCAACCAATCAAATCAACGAACCAAATGATGTAGTAGGAGAGCAACAAAAAAGAAACACAACAAGTAACAGTCTGAGGAAACACTCTTTGGGCGGTGCTATAGCTGTCCAACAAACAGTCGCTTCTTCTATGTCACATTTGATCAATTAATTAATGCCTACGTTTATTTTATTTATTTTTTGGTGCATTTAATGGCATTTAAAAAAAATTATTTAGTCAATTATTCATTTCTTTTTGATTATGGAAGTTTTGGTCCTCTATACGGCCTCAGCAGAGTGGAAGTTAAATGTAGTTGTTACCAAGAGCGACACCTTTCACATTATATAATACAATACTAATACAACACCATCATGTTCAGTGTGATTGACAGCTTAGTTGGGCTTTGAGAGACCAGTGCTAAGTAGATGGAAATGGCCTAACACAGACTATCATGACCCAATCAGTGTGAACACAGTCGTACAAATTAACAACATGGATTGAGTCACACATTTGCATTTTGTGTGAAATTACATTGTTCCATACATTTTGGATATTCACAGAATTTGTCATCACAATTATTCATGTCTGACTTTCTCTGCAGGGCTGTCACAAGGTTCTGATCGCTGGTAATTCCACGCTATACCAGATTGATTTTCAAGCTGGCCTGAAATTATTTTAGGTGGGATTTAAATCCGCCAAGGGTCACCATGAGTTGAACCACTCCTCCCCTTTCTTTCTCTTTCTCTTGCTCTTTCTATTTTAATGCAACTTTTTCTTCCTGGCTCTCCCTCTCTGTCTGTGAAACTACATCTCCAGCCTTGTAAATAATTTAAGTTTCATTATGATGTATTTAATTCTACTCAGAAAAGAATATGAAAATGTAATAACATTTGCATAATTGTGCATTAATTATACATTCTGTATTTTTTAATGAGTTAAGCAGGCTTTTGGAGGCAGCAGATCCTGTCTACAGTGCAAGTCGAGGTCAGCCGTCAATATATCAGGCACAGGCAGAGCTGAAATCTGAGAATGAGACCAGTGTGAATCCAGAGAGGTGGTGGAGGAAAAGGATTCCATGTGGAGGAAAGAAAAGCCAACAAGCTTTCACTGGAGATTTGTGCAAGAAAGAGGTTTTAGTTTTTTCCTATGAAAATAAAAGCAACAATGGAAAGGAAATTGCTAAAATAAACAATGTATTGTAGATCTTTTCTGTCTCATTAAGCACTTCAGTACCCCCCCAAGATTATTTTAAAACCTGCTGGGAAGTCTTTAACCCCAGGCTGGGACCAGGAAGCTGGAAGTCATCCAGAGTTGGGGGTGCCGAGTGTAACGCTACTTACAGACAGCAAGCCAACATACTGTATGTCAAAGCAGCATATCATATTCAACTATGGACAGTTCACACACGGATTGCAGGTTTATTCCAAATCAGAAGACGATTAAAGATTGACTGAGCTACAGCCACACTATATGGGTAGCAACAGAACAACACACCTGAACTGTATAATACACACAGACAAACACACGCACACATACACACACACACACACACACACACACACACACACACAGCAACCAGTAAGAACAGAGTTAATTGAAGACCACACTCTAACACTCCACACTACAGAGCCCTCACTTTCATTCGAAGTTTGACTAGATCTGCGACAGAAACAAGAAATAACGGAGAACACATGGAGACATGGTGGAGCGCAGTAATGATACCTAACCCACCATTACCGGTCACTAGCAGCCTTCACGCCAAACTACGTGCATGGAGTCTGTGCATCAGATACACAGACAATACACTGAATGTTCAGAAATGAAATCAAACAAGCTGTGGCCCCTTCAGCATCTCACATTCCAGCGTCCATGGCTGGGACCCTATAGGCAACTTGATTAGACTTTTGAGTGGTGCCTGGTGTTTTCTTGTGATTTCAGTGTCTGGTACAAAGCTAACCACCACTTACAGAAAGAGCATCTGAATGTGCCTCAAGATATTCTTTCAACGTTGATATTACCCATAGATCATTTGATTGGAATTTTTATTGGGTATGTTATGTTGGGTATGTTAACTACATTGTACTTCTCTTTCTCTTGCTCTGCCCCTGCCCAGGTGTTATTTGTAATGGACACAGGCTTGTTGTCAATCGTAATAAGAGATGCCTGACGAAGGCTGCTTGATGGAGAGGTAGCTGTTCAATTAAAAAAGACCAAAACAGTGAAGTCCAGGCTTCACTGTGCCTAAATGTGATGTGGAAAATACAACGTGAATTTAACTTGTCAAAGGGAAATGTAAAATTCTTGTGAGTAACATTACTATACCAACCGCCAGTCGGCTTCTGTCACTGCATTCCTATTGGCGATGCAAATGCAACAGCATCAAACTAACTGACATTGCCATCGCTAGAGCCATGCTGCTAGCACAGCCAAAAAGAATCCAGGCAGCAATTACATTGGCCCCCTGGTAGTAGAATCCTAGTATATTAATTTATTTTGTAGCAGTGGTTTATAGGTGAGGTTTCAGTTGCCACATCCATGATATTTGACTATAAGCAGGACTTTTCTGCCAGTATACCAAGTGCCATGTTGTCATAGAGTTGTATTTTCTGTGTGTGAACATCATTACTGATGTTGTAAGTTATATGTAGGTCTGGCTTTTCATGCTCTGTCTACCTGCTGTGACACAAAGCAGCACAAATAATTAGGCAGTGCCATGCAGAGCGGACAGCTTTCATTGATTTTAAAACTACACTGAGTAACATCACATCAGCAGCTCAACATGGTACATAGTGGTAAGAGCTTCATAAGACTTTATAAGACACACTCCTGTTGTCCTGCTGTCCTGACTGGTATGTGATGCTTCACAGAGACAAGAGAGGAGGGTAAAAAAAAATCTAAGTGTGCAAGCAGTTTTATGTTTAGGAGACAGTTTGCACTTTCCCCGAGTTTCAAGTCATTACTTTCTGTCTGAAAAAGACTCAATTAGCAAGAAGGATACCTCTACATGTTTAAACCTCCCTTTCTGATTTAGTTGATAGGACCATCTAATTACACATAAAATCTAGACCAAATGTCACTTTGATCACATTCAACAATAATATGCTGTCTAATCCATGAAAGTCTCCACACAATAATTTTTCTGGTGAGGTCCTGTGGTAAGAATAATTTCTCATTGTCATAATTGCAGGCTTAACATGATTTCCTTTTTCCCAGTCTCTCCCTTTACCGAGACAGAGTTAGAATCTTTGAAACACGGCTTCTTAAACTTTTCATTTTTAATCTTAGGACTTTAAGGTGAACTGCATTGTGTCCCAGCGATCCAAGATCATGAATATGTAATTAAACACTATAATATCTACATTTGTCAATAAAGGTGGTAACATTAGTTTAATACTCATAGAAGTAAATCATCTCACATCACACACCTTCTTTTACATTTTGTATGTAAAAGACTAGTTCAACATTTTGGGAAATAAGCAAAGTTTTCCTTCTAAGGCTCACACTTATAATGTTTTAACAGTCTTTAAGCTACGCTAACTGGCTGCTGGCTGTAGCCGTATATTTGACACCAGAGAGTGATATCACTCTTCTCATCAAATCTTGGAAAAAGAGAATAGTCACATTTCCCTTGCACTTCTCCAAAGAAACAGCAGCTAAGGCTCATGGGTATTGTAGTATGTGGAGTCATTTGTCATGCCAAAGCTTAACTAGTAGCCATTACATAAACCTATGGGATTGTTGCACTTTCCAGAAGATCACTGTGTTTTTAAAATATTATTAACAGAACATTTTGAGATGGGAATTCAGATTCCTCCCATTATTTTGTGAGTTAGCAATAACAAGATACATTATGTACCTTGTGTTTAAAGTGCATAGAGCAATTAAAACTAACCTGGAAGAAACTATGAATGCTTTTAGTCATATTAAGAACATGTGGTAGTGGGGCACTTCAGCCTCTTGTGGCCAAAATGAATATTAGAACAACAAATACAAAAGAAAATCCCCTGCTAAAGTTTCCGTCACCTGTTTTTACGTCATAAATACAAGATAGATTTAGTTTGTTTTGATCAGACATAGCAAATGGATCACCAGGATTTCTTTTTTCTCACCTGCCTCTCAGGGCTTCTGTAGCTGGGCTTAAAGGTGCCTCAAACTCGATGTTCACCATCACCTCTCACTTTACAGCTGTGTCGAACAGGAAAACTGATGAAACGTCAGTCAGGCACAAGGGATATGGACAGGCACGCATTGCATGTGAAACATAAGTAACCTCCTTTGTTGGCTCTGTGCAGGTACGCATTCCAAACATATTCTAAGGATTTGTCAAATAGCCCTCTTATGTGTTGCTGGATAACAGAGCCTGCTGGGGAATGTACAATTTAAAACATTACTTTGGCTGTTGTATACATCACATACATCACAGTAACATAAATAGCAACATTTTTTCTTGCTGGTAGGTAAAAAGGTGAAGAGCAGAAACAGAGACTTGAAATAGGCCTTAGGGGTTCAGTTAGAGCATCTGCCCAAAGCGTAGACCATTATATGACATATGAACCAATATGTCTTCTAGTACAATTGCTCTTAAATTATTCAGCAGCCACAAACAAGTAGCACAAGTCCAAATTTGCTCACATTTCATCCGGATGGCCTTGTAATAGCTGCTCACAGAGTTGGCAGCCGTCAAAAGCCTCAATTACAACCACACATTTCCCTCCTCTCGCCGCCTTTTCACTCAGTCTTTCTCTCCATCTTATTTCATGCATACATCCACCTCCTCGAAATTCCTTTAATTCTCCACCACATTTAGGCTAAAAAGCCTGCATGGAGTGATGATTATGGTTGCATTGTAATTAACCACAGTATAGGAACTTCTACCTTAAGACAAGTGAGACACACTGGGCTGAAACCAGCGACTGACTGCTAAAGAATCCAGCGACTCCTAAAACCTTAATTCTGCTCTCAGAAAGTGTACAAAGAATATCATCTGTAACGGTGTAAAACACACTGCAATCCATGCTGCAAGCAAAGAAATTGTGGAAGGGGGGGATAATAAATTATTAATACTTTTGTTCAGAACAAGGCAATTTTTTAGAGCTTTCACAGGGCTAATCACTTTGTGTGAAGCAGACATCACGTAACAACTCCTGATGACAATGGTGAACCTGTTGATTGTTTGTCATATAATACAGAGTGATGAGAAACACAAAGGACACAAAAATGATTAAGACACTGAACTCAAGGACACCGTGTGGAGCAGGACAGTGAGGAGCTGATGTAGTTTCTGTTGGATGTAGTAGAGTTGGTAGAAAGGCAACAGTGTCAAAGCAGGTTTGACTCGTCATGTTAATGAAATATTGGAGGAACTCTGTATCTTTTTACCTGCAGGGCACTGCACATACTGACAACCCACAGTAACATAAGACATATTGTATACATACAGGAGCATATATAGGCTGCTCCAGTGTTTTTTGTAGTATGTCAGTGTCGTATATTTAGTGTAGTCACATATATGTTCCATCAGTCAGTAAATAGTTTTGATGCATAATATTTGCAAAGAACTACTTTGCATTTTCGTGTTGCTTTTTTGTCACATCCCCATTGTGTAAAGGCCTTTACTCACTTTTTCTGGAGCTTTCAACCATACCACACAGTCTTCATCAGCAGATGGAATTTGCTCAGCTGTCATGCAGTGTGAACTCAGTAGTTATTGTGATTGCATCCATAGCAGTTTCAGGATTCTCATAGTCTGGCGTTTTAGATGCATCATGTATGGATTATATTATTATGCAACTATTCTGTATGGACAAAATATTTGTGGTGAGGGAAATGTAATGCCACCAACAGTTCTGTTTTTCATCCATCCTAGCATCTGTTCAACAGAAGCATCAAACAAAAGAAACAAAGAATCAATTCAAAGCACGTTGCTGTAATTGACCCATATTAAAGCTTAAAGTTTGACTGGCTCTATTGACGAGAGTCGTGAAGCAACATTTCACTGTCACAGAAAACTGGGTGAAGTGGATTTTTATGCTGTGAAAATAAAGGCACAGAAGTATCCAGAAAGCTGGACATCCTGGTTTAATTAGAAGGTCCAGTCAGTATAATACAGCTTCCTGTGATGACGCTTGTTCTGCTATTTTCCTTTTACTGAACGAGACACCTCTAATGATACTGGCCCCAATGGCTGCTTGTTAACTCCAACCATCTCCATTAGACTAAAAAGGTGCTGTTCTGCTGTGTGAGTGTGTGTGTGTGAATGTCACCTTGTTTCTGATCCTGACAAAACAAAGGATATACAGCTGCACAGAGAGACAGACAGGCTCATCTTTATCACTCCCCACTGTGTCAGTCATCATTACCCACAATCCTCTGATAAAAGTTGAGTCAAGCTACTGGAGCTGCCATTTGACAAATGACTACATTTGACAGATTTGTCTTGTCCACTAACACATGCCTCAAGTACAGTATGAAGGAGTGTTTTGGTAAACAGTGATTGTCATAAGAAAACAAGACAAGACAAAGCAGCATTAATATTATTATATATTATAAGTGTAAAGTTTAAAAAGACAAATGTAGGACTTTAACATGCTTTTAAATTATAACTGTGCTGAATTTAAAGGGGAAAGTTTCAAAATTTGTCTTGAAACAACACTCAGTTGTCTGTACTGCCCATCTTTCTTTGTGACTCAGATACAGTTACTAAGTCCCCTCTATACGACCTTCCTCTGCACGCCATCATGGAAGCATTGTCAGGGGAAACATAGTCCGACTCAGAGGAAGTGGGTAGTGGGTATAATAAGCTTGCCATTGGCCGGCTATTTCAGTCTAAATTCTTCTCCCCTTCTGCTATTTGCGTGTAGAAGCTAGCAACCTACACCCTGAAAATGGCAAGCATCCCCCCCACACACATGTGGTGGCAAAATTTCTCTCTATTACATTTCTTATGATTTAATATGCTTTGCTTTAATAACTGTACATGAATGTCTGATCATGTATACTCTTTTGCACTTAGATAATTTCTGTCAATG
>JAVQJD010037444.1:0-11081 GCA_036023655.1 Nannoperca australis | reverse complement strand
ATATAATGTAAGGTGAAATGTAGTAATATAGTATAAGAATATCTAGTATAGTATGAGTATAGTATAGTATAATAGTATAATAAATATAACATCAAAATACATATATCAGTGCAACAGAGAGACAATGGAGAGGGAGTAGTGTCAGTAGTAAGTAACAGCAGCAGCAGTAACTGTGACTGCATTCATATATTTGCATAAAATGGCAATGATGACTCTAAAATTCAAGCCATGTTGCACTTGATGGTGCCACATAATTTTAATGCAAGAGTGGCCTCTAATCCTATGAACGTCACTCATAGTCTCTTTCTAGGTTATGTTGTTTACCAATTTAAGGGCCAGGCCAGCCTCTGAGGACTACGTATACAAGACATGCACCAAGTATTGATGCTCACAAGTAAAAAAGAAAAACAAGAACCAAAAAGATCTGAGATAACCTCGATACATTTTTCTTAGAAGCAGTCGGCCATTTATTTGATGAGAGTCTATCTCAAGTAACAACAGTTTACTATTCTCAATTAGACCTGGAAACACCTCTGAGGGAACACAAGGCCTCAGCTTCATTAAATGGAGCAGAGGACGTTTTACTTCTGTGCCAAGAGCACTGCCCCTTAAACCTTCCCAGTAGAGAATCAAGCACACAAAAGAGTGGTTCAAACTAAATTCAGAGAAAGGCAGAGAATACTCTCACAAACCCAAAACAACACTTAAAACTACACATCCAACAACTGAACCTTAAAAGGAAAAGTTCAAAATTTTGAGAAACAATCGCTTTCTCTGCTGAGAGTTACATGAGAAGATTGAGACCACGCTCATATCTGTCCGAAATAATATGAAGCTAGCCAGCAGACGTTTAGCTTAGCTTAGCACAAAGACTGGAAACAGGGGAAAACTGTTAGCTGGCTACATCCCAAGATAACAAAATACACCAACATGCACCTCTAAAGCTCACCAATTAACTTGTTTGTAACATTTCATAACAAGTTTGTTTACTCTGTACATAAATAGAGGTGTGAAAACAACACATTGTGGTTTTCCGGGAGTTAACCCTCACTCTGAAGGTTTCAATAGAACCAGCAATGAATCCAGAAAGTCACTGCTCCCAGCCAAAAAATAATTGTAGCCAGGCTAACCACTTTCCTGTTTCCAGCCGTTATGCTAAGTTGAGTTAACCGTCTCCTGACTCCAGCTTCATAATTACCAGACAGCTATGAGTGAGGTATCAATCTTCTCACCTAGCTCTCTACAAGAAAGTGAATAAGCGTATTTCCCAAAAGGTTTAACAGGCTCAGACATATTGCTTTAATGAAAAGATCCGCTGACTGCAATTAATGATGGTTCACTTCTAAGAGATTCAGCCACTAGTGGCCACACTTTGTCAGACGGACTGTGTTAAAGACCTGAGTGAACCTGAGCAACCGCAACAGGAAGGATGAGAGAGAAGGTTGAAAGACGATGCAAAGAAGCCTTGCTGTGTATATCAATGAGTAGTCTTATTAGTGTAGTGCTGCAACTCAATCAAAGGTCAGGCAACAGTGGTGGAGTCGTACTTTAGTTAAGGAGGAGAGGCGAAATCCCTTGGCCTTTTCATTTTTGGTGTTCTCGTTGAGGTAATTGCCAATGGTGAGGAGGTACTCCAGCACGGAAACAAATGACCTGCAGTCGTTCAGCTGTATGCACATTCTGATCTTCTGGTTAATCAGCTGGAAGACAAACACAGGGGCACAGAGCAAAGTCATTTTGTTGTAATCCAACCGCATACAGTCTCTCGCATTCATTTCTCCACACAACAACAGTGAAATGTAAGTGGAATAAGGCTGAAGCTTGTTTTGGGGCTCTGTGCTGACAAAGTGTAGACAAAAATATCTCAAGGCTTTGGTATTTTACATTATAAACAGCCATCTCACACACCTCATTTGACCTCATAAAATGAATAATCAGAGCCTTGTTGTTTGGCAATATTATTATTTGGTATGCAACTATGTCAAGTACAAAGGTCCCTCTAGAATATCACACAATCTTCCTGTTTCACCAGTTCTGAATATCATACTGGAAAACAGAAAAGAAATGAAAGTGGGATTTTAGGTTTTGCCAATGGTGTGTTGGAGGAAAAATAAGTTGATTCTATGGGAATTGTAGTCTTTGACAGAGAGTTAGCTTTTCCAAATAAGGTCTATGCCAGCCAGCAACAACACTCCCACCATATGCTCCTGTTTTAAGAATAACTCCCCAAAACCTACCAGTGGGACAGCCTCAATTACACAGAAGAGAAAGCAGATATCCAGCTGCATTATATCTGTCGGCTTTGCACAGGACCATCTGTACCATCACCGCATAAACTACTGTAGTTTGTATAAAACATAATTAAACCACCTCAGACCATGACGTCATGTAACCAAATAAGAGTGCCAAAAAAATAAAAAATAACTTTGCAGTTATTACAGAACAAATTGTAAGCATGATGTTGTATGCTATTTGTTATTTAAAGAAACCTAAATTCAGGGTCCCTGTGTTCAGTTGTCTCTTGGTATATGAAAAATATGTAAATTTTTAAGTGTTTTATATTAAAATCCCTCTCGTTTCTCTTCCTGTAAAATGTAAAAAGATTCTAGATGACTCATCTTGAACTGGAGGGAGTGTATATTAATGCAACCAATCAATAACTAAGCCCTCCCTTTGTGTAAAAAGCTAGACCATTAGTTCATGGATCATATGCATTCATGGTCTTAGCTAGCAGAGCATCATAGCAGGAGATGTTTGTTTGAAGTTTCAGTTTCACTTCAGAAGTTTTGTTTACATTTTTGAAAGAGCATGGTCGTGCTCTAATTTATTAATACCTCCCTCGCCTTCCACCTTTTGATCAAACAACATGGGTGAGGGAGATGTGGGTGGAGGGATTTTCCCAGATGTAAATTTGCCAAACCAACCAGTTAGTTGTGAATTCTTCTGTCTTATACAGTTTGACAACATTTCTGATAAAGCATAAGTGTCACCTTTGTGTGGTTTGACCAAGTTTTCCAGTACCATGTCTTATTGGCCTTGTTGTGGTGCACCAAGATAAAAAGAACTAATCACTGCCCCCAGAAGGGCGGACAACACCCACTGCAACTATGGTAAGTGAGAAGCGCAGCTGCTGTTTTTCCCCAAGCGGCCACAAGAGACAATGAGACCATTTCACACTCAAAAACAAACTGTGACAGGTGACACAAAGGTGACATTTATGCTTTAACAGAATATTTAAGTTTTACAAGAGAACCAACGACTAATCCATTGGTTTCGCAAATACAAGTCTGGTTAACTTCCCCACCTCAGTTAAAGACCAGCGTTGGGTCTTTGTGTGTGTGGAAGTGCTCCATGCGATAGAGTGCCCTGAGATAACTTTGTTATGATATGAATAACATATTTATATATAAATAAAATTGAATTTAATTGAATTACTATGGGAAACAGGTGTGGATGAGAAAGTCCCAAACGGGGCTAGGCGGTGACCCTCAGGTCTACAGCCTAGTACCTCACTACAGCTCATCACTCCGTATTTCCATCCACGAGCACTTTTGAGCAATCCAATAATTTCTGAAAGATTTGATTTAAATCCTCAGAAATATTACATATACAGAAGCCATACAGAAGCTTCCTGTCCTCCCTGTCTACTGCCTCACTGGCTTGTGGTTCTGTGTCTTTGCCTCTCTTATTTATTTTTGGAAATGGCTTCACACGGAGCACAGCAAACCATTTAAAGAAGGAGCCATAATACAAAGTAAAACCTATCATTGTCAATGGCAGTAAAACGTGGCACCAACAAGCACAATGTAGGTGAGAGGCGTCACCCAGATGGTGACTTCTCCATCTACTCTTCAAGCCTCGTCTGTCAGGCAGCGAGGAAATCCTCCTTAATGTTTAAGCTTTAAGAAGTCTGTTGTGTCAGAGAATTGAAGGATTTAGAGTATTTTGAAACAGCAGAGGACCCTAACCTCTCTATGTTTGAACATATTGTATTGTGAGACAGGGACACACTACCCTATGGACTGTAGATTAGAAAGCAGCAAACTTCTTGTCACCTTGCTACCTGTGTGCAAATACCAAATTTTGACCAAAAAGTTTAAATAAAAAGAGATGTAAGTTACAACGCAGCAGAAAGAAAACATCAGAAAGAAAAAGCCGTAAAATGAAACTTAATGAAATTGCTAATATTTCTTGTCGAGTCATCTTGCCAGCACACAATGTGTTTGTGTTTTAGACGAAGATAAATTGCTGTCACAGTCAATGGATTACAGTGCCATCATCATATCCATTGTTTCTCTTCATTCTCAGACAGACAGCAGACAAGAGATTAGGACTGAAGCGCTGATGCTGAAAGAAACAGAAGCTTGAGAGAATCACATAAAAAAAGAAAAGCAAACAACGACCAAAGAGCTGGGAGGTATTCTTGTCTGACTGCAATATCTTCACACCCTGCAGTCTCCAATGTCAATAAACCACAATCCTCTGTAAGAGTATTAACGATTAGTCTGACTAATGATGAACCTGAAATGTCTAGATACTCGCACTGCACAATCCTGTATATGTCATTCTAAAACAATATATATTTAAATTGTAACTTTGTGTATTTTTTTATTTAGTTTGAACTGTATTAATGTAAGTGTTCTTGTCTTAGAAGAGAGTCCAGAAGTTTGTTGAATGAAGTTAAATTCATGATTTTTTCCCAGCTCTCTAGCGAAACCCCAAAGTGGGTTTTCATTCGGTTTCTGATAAAGACAAAAACTTTGTGTGTTTTACATAACCTACAGCAAAATTGAATTTTTATTTGATAAAGATCCATCTTTTCTTCTCCGTCAAATGAAGAGAGGTGTCTTAAAGTGCCTCTCATGCCTTTCTGTTTTCAAGACTCTTAACCATCCAGCAAATAGAATAGAAACTACTTCACCCGCCACTTCAGACATAAAGCTCAAACTGGAGGGAAAAAGGCTTTCATGTATTAATGTCAGCTTGTCCCCAGATGGTCTTTTCATTTACCTATATGTCTAAAGCCACAATGTGTCTAAAAATTAGCATTTGCATTACAGAATAAATTTGCATCTTAGTGTACCCTTTTTCATCTGGTAGGAATTGGACAGCCTCTAAAACATCTGATTCGACCTTTGATTTGACTCCGTAGGGATCGAGTGAACTCACAGGCTGCAGGTCGTTCATGCTGATCGGGAGGTCTCTGAGAGTCAGCAGCAGGTCAAGTTGTGTGTTCAGACAGGGAATGTTGCACATCTGTAGCAGGGAAAAAGAGCATTATAACACATGTTTATACAAAAGATAAAAGATTATCACATCATCACACAACCTATTTCCATGTGATTATTCAGAATAATCTAAAAGGCAGTGCTGCAATGAGATACAGTGGTTGGATGGCTGAATCTTGATCTCACAGACTGTGGCGAGATTACCTCAGGCAAAAGAGTGCTGCGGGCCTGTTGACAGGCTGATTTAATAGAGAAACTGAAGGCTTGACACCTTGAAACGATTGGCTGAGCTGCCTAGTCGACCTTTCAGTCTGTGCTAACCTCTAACAAATCACTCCACATTGTCAGACCGTCTCGCTTGTGCTCAGGTACCACTCCTAAAAGCCAAAGGGCACTTGGTCTGACGGATGGTTAAGGAAGGATATTAGTGTTCGAAATCCCAGAAATCCCATGTAATAATTTTGCTATATATAACATGAATATCCCAGAATGTGTCATCATCAACACTCTCGAGCACCGTGCTCCTCCTCTTGTCACATTTTCTGACACATTTTATATTACTAATGGGAGGTTAACAGATCACACTGATTCCATACCAAGGTAACACTGATATCATTTAAATTATCCTGGGCTAAAACTGTACATAGTCATATAACACATAGTCACTGAGTTTAAAGTAATCATGTTCTGAGGTATTTTGCTGACTTTTTCTCGGACCATCACAATCAAAAACTCATTCAACAGATACAGCAAGATTTTAAGCAAGATTGAAGTTCACAGTGAAAGCACAGTTCACAGACATGATTTAAGAACCTATAAAGAACTCATGTCTAGTGTAGTGCAGAAGAATGAAATCTTGCAACACATTATTAGGATTTGTTTCAACTTAAGAAAAAGGTCAATGTTTCAACCCTAATATACTGATAGTTTTCCTTAATGGTATGTAATTTGGTCTGATGACGCTCTTGTGTCCTCCACAGACGCCCAGAGAGGAAAGTAATTATACAGATGTTAGATAATCACACCATTTTCAATTGCGTAAAGAAAAACAATACTACATCTACAGCCATGCTAGCATCTCTGGCACAGCGGTGCTTTGAGCTAAATGCTAATAGAAACACGCTAACTTGCTCACAGTGACATGACAATGCTAACATGCTGAAATTTAACACGTACAATGTTTATCATGTTCGCTATTTTAGTTTTTGAAAAAACAAGACTAAGAGCCCTGTTATGTTGTACTTTGAGGGTCAACATGCTAACATATTTACAAGGCCAATGCTACCATGATGTTTAGCAGTGTAATGTTTACCACATTAGTTCAGTGTGTTAGCCTGCTGAATTAGCATTAATCACATGATGCAGCTGACGCTGATGGCAATGTCATTCTCTGGTATTTGGTCATAAACCAAAGCATTGGACAATGTTGACCTGATGATGGCTCTAAATTTCATCCTGAGGGGTACATGAATGTGTGTACCAAATTTCATGGCAGTCCATCCAGTAGTTGGACATTTCACTAAAATAATAAAATGTCCTTATAGCTTAGGTTGACTACCCTATGTTTGACTCCAAGTAAGAATTATGCAAAAAATTGTGGAACTGTGGTGATTCATAAAGAATGTCTCAGCCCTTTAATTGTCTATAATATTTTACAGGGGGTATGTGTGAAATGACTGAAAATTGCAGAACATTAGATTTTATTTTAAAACCTGCAAAGGAGTGAGCAATCACGTCTCATCTTAGGACTTTCAATGGTTCCATTTCAGTTGCTACTCTGTCTCTTACATATAAAATGTTTGGTGTCAAATATTCCCAAAAGGCACTGCGGCTTGATCCTGCTGTTCATCTGTTACCCCTCCTGCAGCCTTCAGCCAACAGCAAACGGGTTAGATGACTACCAGGTATGCTGGAAGGTGATAACCAGATGAGTGGTAAGAACTTGTTATGACACCCACCATGTGTGAATGAGGAGGCAGGTGAATCAAGACTCAACAAGCCCTCCTCAAGAAAGTGTTTGCACAAGCAGAAGCTGCTTTCGATTTCTGCTTGGGTCATGGTGTCATAGTTTAAGAAGGAAATCGCAATCTTAATTCTGGTAACATACCTCCATCATGTACTGGTCCACAATATGCAGTTCTGTCACAGGTCCCTTGTGGGATTTGTACATTTCCACATCATCCGCGGTGGGGACATACCTTGAACATAAACACAAATATAACAATATCACTATATTCTTACTATGAGGGATGGATCCTACCTGAAATCAATATTTTCTGCCAAAGTGAGAACAGTATTGGTTATTTCACATGAGAGATTCCTGAATTTTATTTTTATTTTTATTTAGTTGTCTTTGAAGTGGGTGGGGCTCATTTGCCAAAAGGTGATGTCACACTCTTTTGAGCAACAATCAGGAATTTGCTCCATTTGAATCAGAATCTAATGACAGTTGTTGGATTTCTTGGGTCGCTGTGTGTTGTGATAAAATCGGATCAAACCAAATACACAGTTTTTGAAAGTTAAATTTCTAATAAGTATTACCTACAGACATTTATTAAAACCCTGATGTTATACAAGCCAAGTGTTCAAACACTTTAACTGTGTTGCTCCCTCTATTTTGTCTGAATTTGTGGAGAAAGCTACAAGCAGGGGCTTCATTCTTTTTTGTAAGTGTGTGTTTATGCTTGCTTCCACCTCTTCAGTTGAAATGGTGAAGTTGGAAGCAAATAGTTGCTTATTTGCACATCAAGCAGTTGCTGAGCGACATTGGCATACATTTGAAGTGGTGTTAGTGTCCACTAGATAACTGAAAGTCCAATATGCACTCTGTTTTTGGTCTCTACCAATTCCTGAGGAAAATATGGAATTGTATATATACATGCTCCACTATGTTCACCAGCTAGTCGTTAATTGTTGTCTGCCATGTAGTGTTTATCAGAGCTCTTTTGCCCCCTGCTGTTGCTGAAAATGACAAGTTTCATACAAAGTCCTGAAAGTTTGGAAAATGTTTAATTTTAACCGTTATGTTTTCAAGGTTAAGAATATGCTTGAATTAGAATACATTTCTTGAAAAATGCTTGATTTTCAACATACTCTGGTGTTTCATTATCAACACAATCACTCATGTGAACCAAACATCTTTTAATATTTGAAACAATATCATTGCCATATTTGTTTGTGGTCTCCTGGCATTTATAGTAACAATTACAGGCTCAGAGAGTCTGCAAATATTTGTTTTAGATAACTTGAAAGTGCTTGAATTGTACTAAGGGGAACTGTGGAGTTCATGCGAGATCAAATGATGTTACACACAAACATCATTTGATCCATTGTATGAATAGTCCATCCATAAATAGTCTCAGTGAAGAGTAAACACAAATACTAATCACACATGCAACAACAGTAAAGAAACCTCAACAGAAAGAATGGAGGGAAGTTTGACAGCAATCACAAAAGTAGAAACTTTCCTTCCAGAGAGCTGATGGCTGTATGTGCCATAATGAATATTTAATTCCCATGGGGGAAGAGGAATGTTGGAAATGTATAGCCTCCTATAACTGTATGTGGAGTTGGATTTTTGCTGCTTAAATACATTCAGGCTGTGCATTTTTGTTTTTGTCTTTTTAGTGTTTCTGATATATAAGTACCTACTTGGTTTTTATTTTATTTTATTTTATGGGGTAGGGGGTTCAAAAATTTAGGTCATTTTTGTATTTATCTATATCAAGTTTATTTATTGTTCATGGCAAGTTTTGTTGAAAAGTCCAGGAGCAGCACTGACAATGAACAGCTGCAGCTGCTGGCATGCATAACAGCATTGCTGGTTACAGCTGTGCAAACTATAAACATAGGCTTATTAATACATTCAGACTATGCAGTTCTATTCCTTGTCTGCATATTTGAAAAGCTCCATTTGTTTCATTAAAATCCAATAAGTATACATTTGTTCATGTACAAAATATCAGTCCTTATTTGTCCAACAGCAACAAAAGCACACATACCTTTCTACAGACCTACAGATTGATTTTCAAAATGTATGGCACATGTTTTTCTGTCACACATTGTTTCTCATTTTGACCTTTGGTTCTTTATGTCATCACATATTCTGTATCCCCCTCCCTTGGACTGATGCCATTACATTGATTTCCGGTGGCCTGGAGAAAGGCAAGTGATTAAAAGCCAAGTAGCGCTGATGGTCCTCGTCAGCTTCTATAAAGCAGCAAGATGCTGATGGGAACAGCCATTTACTGGCCTGCACTGAATTTGAACCTCACTTGTCTTAAATTGGACTACCTCCTTCTGTCATTTCCGTGCATTCTGACCTCAAACTGAAGCCATTCACTTTTTCATGAGCCATGCCATGTGCCACTGGAGGAGCACTGGCCATTAATATTGCAGCACCTGTTGGGAGTGGCTCTTTCAAGATTGTATTCCTCAGGCCTACGCTGCAGCGCATTAAAATATATATTATGTTTTCAAAGAATAAATAAAATCCTCCTCACAGTACATTAGATCACTCTCGCCTTCCAGGAGGTCAGCATTCAAAGCCACTGAGTAAACTGCAGGTAAGAATCAGGAAACATTTCACCCGCTTTCAGTCTTATATTCCAGAGGGCATGTCAATAGTTTCCATCTCCGCAAATAACCCGAGATAAAACTTTTATTAGTAAGCTGCTCTGGTAAAAGGTTCTGGCATCTGCTCTTTAGTATTAGACACTGTGAAGGACTGCTGTGCAAACCTTGTGTGTCTTCCTTGTATGAACTAGCAGTGGTTTCTCATTGTCCTGACTGTAGCATGCACTCACATCCCCTGTCGATGATTTGCTTAGCTGCTAGTTTCCAAAGGTTCTGTCGCTGCCAATGAAAGCACACATCAACCGCCCGTGGACTCCCATGCATAAAAAGTAATTCACCTCTCAGCTTCAGTTGTGACACCGTAAGGAATGAATACAAATCAGCGTTTTTTGGCCCAAAGTCATACCTCCTCAGAGAGGTGATGTGCTCATCAGACAGGCCTCCATCTTCCCCATTAATGATGAACAGTTTGTCCTTCAGCTCTCCTGGCTGCACTGGAAAACTTTTGAGGAAAATGTCTAGAGGAACAATAGATAACAAAAAGTCAACACACTCAGTAGTACATTAAAGCTTTCGTCTTGACAGATAGTCTTGTTATCCTGCGATGAAATGACTCAAAAAGCATTCTGAAGAGAAAGGGTCCTTTGCTTAATTACTTTCTCCCAGATGCCTAAGGGAAATGCACAAATTTGCATTCTATCAAGTCAAAGCTGCTACAGAAAATGCCTCTGAATAAGTCAGGAGCTGTGGGAAGCATTCATTAGGAGGCGGCTTCAAGAACTTTAGACATGTATGTAAAATACATGGTGAATTTTACAAAATACAGTCAGACAATCAGGAGATTGATTTGGAAGCGTCACATCCAACTTTGTTTTATTAAGTTGTGAGGTTGTCAACTAACTTGTGGTCAAAAGTTTTCCTGAAGTGGAGCTTTGAATTTCTGCGCTACAAGTCCTGGCACAGCAAATATTTCTTTCCCCTTCATTTTAAATGCTGAAAATGCCACTGTCTGTTAAATATGAAGCTACAGCAAGCGGACAGTTAACTTAGCATAAAGACTGGGAAAATCAACTAGCAGGCTCTGTCCAAAGGTAACAAAATCTGTATAATAGCACTTCTTTCAACCAAACCGGTCGAGGCAGATGAGCGCCCACCTAGAGCCTGGTTCTGCTCGAGGTTTCTACCTGTTAAAAGGGAGTTTTTCCTTGCCGTTGTCGCCTAGTGCTTGCTCATGGTGGGATCGTTGGGTCTTTGTGTGTGTGGAAGTTGGTCTCGACC